>JACEII010000133.1:805104-825458 GCA_014332785.1 Antheraea mylitta
AAAAAAAAAAACTGTATAATACAATAGAATCTTATGATCTAGAATAATGTTTTATATATATAGAGGTCGTAGATTTGTTCGATTTTTTAATTGATTACCTAACTGGGAAGATTTGTGTAAACCTAATTATGATAGAAGATATATATAGGGGTACTAGCTGTTACCCGCGGCTTCGCACGCCCTTTTTTTAAATATATTAGATGTTTAAAATTGTGATCACACATCTAGTGTAAATTACAATAATACTCTTTCAAAAATAACTGTAAGTATCACACGCACATCTACTGTAACAGGTAACGTGTACATTATATATGTGTATACTAACAGTGAATCGAATGGAATGGGATTTATCATCAACCACATAACTGGAACTTTAAACTGTTATATATCACCGTCAGTGCTCACTTACACTATATAAGAAAGTAATGAAAATATTAAGCTAAACATTATCGAACAATATGTGTTAAATCTTTTATTATATAGATATAATATGTCCATAGTGTCGATATAATTAAGTTATTATTATACCTTGCTATAATTTAAATCAAATATAAACATACGACTTTCAATTACAACAGCGATGCCTTTAGTGTTGCAGTTGTTCATAGGCGATGGTAACCACTTACCATCAGGTGGGCCGTCAGCCTGTTTGCTGCCTTTTGGCATAAATACATATACATATGTATATATTTATTCTTGGAGTCCAGTACAGCGCACGTCACACGAACGACGAATGCACGGATAACAGTTTATCACTACATAGTGTAAAACAAAGTCCTATTCCACGTCTGTCTATATGTATGTTTGCGATAAGATCAAAAACTACAGAACGCATCTTCATGTCGTTTTTAACAATATATAAAATGATTCTTGGGCAAGGTATTAGGTAGCAAGGTAGTAGTTTGTCTTATTATCAGGGCGGGCAACGTCTGCTGAACCCGCTAGCTTAAAATAAAACAGCCAATTAGTTACTTATTTGCCCGTAAAATTCCCGTTCAAATAGGTCTAGCCGTTTCGGAGATTACCCGGAACAAATAAAAAAAACACAACAGACATATCGATAGAATTAAAAAAAAATGTTGATATTTGTAGCATCTCATATATTTCTAATATAAAATACACTCACTTTACTTTTATTACACGTAATATATCACAAATCAAGAATTGGGAACAAAACTAAAGTAGAAATAAATTTTCTGAGGAGTTTTTGGCGGAATTTTAGTCTGTCATCTAGTGGATTTATATTCTATTAATAATCTTGTGTGATTTGTCTCTATATTGTGTTAAATTTGTGACGTTTTATGTGATATGGTTCGTTTATTTTGCATAAGTGAAATGAAAGAAAAATAATACCACGAAGCATGAACTCTGTGTCTTGAAAATTAAGAATATAAAAATTTACGAAATATTATATAGAGTATTTGGCTCTTATAACTTAACATTATCTTGGACATAGAAGAAAAATACCTATATTGACAACTTCAGAATTGGCAGTATGGATTAATTCCTTCGACTATCTTATTGGACGAATATTATTACTACTAAACATTTTGAATAGCAACACAAAATAAACTTTAGAAATGTTTCCGATATAAACGTACCACGTATAATTAAAAATTGGAAACAAAAGTAACGTAGAATAAACCTTTTGAATAGGAACACAAAATAAACCATGAAAATATTTTCGATAGAATGTTATCGCGTTACCATGGCAACGCATATAATACTGACATTAACACGTAGCGGAAGCTTCCAAAGTAGCCCGATTTTGAGACATTCTTCATTAGTGCTCAGCTCCTTTTGGTTTTAACGTGATGATATGTAGCCTATAGCCATCCTCGATAAATGAGCTATCTAACACTAAAATAAACTTTTAAATCGGATCTGTAGTTCTTGAGATCATAGCGTTCAACCAAACAAACAAACAAACAAACTCTTCAGCTTTATATATTAGTATAGATTATAATGTAGGGCTATACGGATGGAAGCGGAGAGCGTGAGTATCAGTGGTGATGGGTCAGGTGAGAGTGATGTCAGTCTCACCGGGAGGCGCGCGACTCACCCCCGAGATGTTGCGCTGCACCAGCACCTGGCTGTAGAGCCGCTTGCCCTCGTCCGAACCGAGCGCGCGCTCCAGCTGCGACCGCGATAGCGCGAATAGCTGATGTCCCGGTACACGCAAGTGCCGCTGCGCCGCCGAGCTGAACCCTTTCGCCTCCAGCCACTCCACCACCTCGTCCGGGTTCGATTTCTATCCGAACACACACAACCACACGTTACACTTCCTCACACACCGACCGAGACTTTTCACACTAATTCCTTTACGTACCTGATCGATAAATATGTCTGGCGTCCTCTTAATGTCCAGCTTGTTTTGTCGCTGCTGGAGTTGTGGTAACACCAGCTTTAGTTCCTCCTGAAGATCGCCAGTGCTGGCCATGGATTTTGTTGCTAAACATTCAATTACAACTTAATTTCTTATTTACTTAGTCGCTTTCACATCGTAAAATCAAACTGCAAATACATTTACTTACTTATGAGACATATAAAGATCTACTTCTACCACAGTGTAAGCCACTACAACTAAAAGCTAACGTTATGAAAGACAATATGTATGATAATTTTGTTTCACTTGATCGTGAATACCATATATTGGGCTTAACATCGCTATAATAGTATACTTAAAAGATCGCGTTCTGGGATCAGCCCGTATGTATCGAGAAAGCATACAGGTAGGTTAACTTGTATTACGCACACAGTCCTAGAGAACTATCATAAGGGCTCTCTGTTATGTTCTTGGGTTATACGATCATAGCTGTTATATTTCTTTAATTTAGGCCAAGACAAGTCGCTTATGAACGTCAAAATAACCACCGGTTCAAAAATAGCCCAGTCATCGAGAAGAATAGGCGAGAAACGATCTGGTTTATCTATTCATAACACATATCTTTACAAACAAATAGTTACATTCATTTTTGGTGGACACACAGAGAGAGGCGTCATTTCCAAACGTCATCATCGATCATATATTGATTCACCCTATAATAGCTTTTAGACATTAAAGGCAGCTCCACGTGGTGCTTGAATTAATTATTCGGCAAATCGGTAATGTGCTTTGGAACTTTAGTATAAAACCTAACATTAGTACTTAAACCTTGGTCTTATTGAGCCTTAAAGATAGAACGTGCAGTGTAACACTTACACTTCATGGTGTCAGTCTTGACGGGAGCCGGCTTGGGCGGTTCTGGTGGTGGTGGTGGCGGAGGTGGCGGTGGCGGTGGAGGTGACATCACTTCCATCTTCTCTGGAATAAAATACCGACAGCGTGAGAGTTTTCTGTGTCATCCACATTTTTATGGTTAGAGTAGCATACGTCTGAAGAGGCCAGGACAAATGTAATTATGAACCTTTAATATGTAATACACACGAGCTAATAAGAATACGCACCGTTAACTAATGGCTTTCCTGAAAACAATCGCGGAAAAGCTTATATCCTAATATTGATATTAGCAATTTAATTGGTAACCGAACTAATTGAGCACAAGTAATTAATCCGCTACATGTCGGCTGTGGATGTATTTATCGCCTGCTAGATCACAACTTACATGTCTTTAAACTAAGAAGGTTATAGTTTTTTGGACTGGCTCATAAACATTGTCATTTAATATTTAACTTACAATGTAAGTATGTTATAAATTAGTAAGCGATTTATTAACTTACCCGACACACACAAACACTTAGCAACAAAAAAAAAGAAAAGCGAAGCATTACACTCACACACACACACACACACACACAACACACACGTGAAAGTTAAGTGTTGCCAGCCTCGCGCCGGCACCGGTCCCGTGTTGTCAACGTATAAGTTAGATTATTTTCTATGTAATTCCCCGGTATTTAATTGCAATTTAAGATATTTATCAGCAAGTGGAATTTATAGAAGATAATAAAATGATTACAAAGCTGAACGCTGTTTGCTTAGATTAGATTGCGTTTGGATGGAATCTCAGAAGGAGGTACGGGTTACGAACAAACCAACACCGAGTTCGATAAAAAAGTTTAATCATTTATAAAATATAGTAGATACAAACAGGGATCATTATTTAGCTTCAAGAGCGGACGAACTGTCTGCAAGCTGCCGGAGAGTCTGTATACTGCCTGTCCTGCAATACTATCCTGTTTGTGAATATTTGCGCGACATTGATGTATTCTACATTAGTGAAAGAAACCTATAGAAATCAATAAACAACTGAATGCGACTATATCTCTGTCTCTTTCAGTTCGTCCGCTCCAATACAAAAATATATTAAAGATTATTTTTATATAAATATACCCATATTTTTAAATAACTAAGAACTATTTACTGTTCAGATATGTTCAGTTAAATATCATTTAATTAATTAATAAAATCTAATATCTTAAATATGAATACACGTGAAGTAACAATAGACTCTTTATATGAAAACAAACAGCACAGAGCTGAGTAGAGCACTGAGCGGCTCCCGCACTCTGCTGCTTGGTACATCGGCTGGTGCCGGTGTCAGTGCTCCACGGCTCATGCTTCCCACCGTCTATCAATAAATACAATGCAACTGAACATCGCAAACTTACTGTTTACAGTAATATTATGCTTAGCAACTCTCAACAAGTTAACATACATGTGTACGAAACACGCGCTGGTTATTAATCTTTAAAGCAAAGATGCGAGCGGATCCACTTGCTGTAGCCGCTCTGGCCGGACCTCACCGCGGGAACGAGGACACGGTACCGTTCATGTCAGAAGTACATTAATGGATAATGTCTATTGTTGATGGTCGTTAAATACGAGTTCCGACATCGAGTGCAACGCCACAGCGACACATATGAAGCGCACACACACACACAGACACGCGGGCGCGACAACGACAAGTTCCGACACACGGGGACCCGCGCACTCTCACTGCGACCGTTTCAGTAGGGGGTAGAAGGGTAGGGACTAGAGGACTCGTTCGTTGGGTGTGGGCGGGCCGCAGTGCCGCCGTTAGAAGTATCGGAACTCGCCCTTCTTGCCGAGCCGCTCCCGGCGCACCCAGTCCGCGCCAGGGGTCGCGGCCCCCGCGTGTCCGCCGCCCCCCACTCCTCCCCCTGCACCGCTCCTACCGGGGGCGCCCGTCGGGCTGCTGCCGCCGGAGCCGCGTCCGCCGCCGCCCTCCTGCTAACACACAATACACTCTCATGTTATAAACATCTCCAACAGAATGAACTGAATAAATGGACTGGGAATTCACTCAATTAAATATGACTTGGTCTCCAATCAAACCACTGGTCACTATATGAACTGTCTGCAAAGTAACGTTTTAAATAAGTCGTATTTTTTATGTGTGATATTAATATTAAACAAGTTTTAATTCTAACGTACACAAATTATATTTTATTTTATAAATTTACAATCAAAATCCCCTTTAATTTTAACTATTTGTTATATCTACTTTTTTAAGTAAATAATTTAGGCTTCGACATCACTGAACCTATTACTAAATTCTTTTTAGTGATGCTTTTTGTAATGGCGACGCAAACAATAAACAGTTTACCATTTTTAAACATGAGCCCATAGATTACCTTTTGTTGTGTACTCAACACATTTATTATAAACCCATTAATCTAGTAACTTTCATCATCACAACATTTTATTAGGATTACAATCCTAATAACAATAATCTATTTATTTATCAAACAATAAGAGTCCTGTAAAATATATACACACACACACGATTATTTACTAGCTACTGAGTTTAAAAATAAAATTAAATAAAGTTTATTAAGATATAATATGATATATAATATAATAATAAATTAAGAACTAGCCAAGTGTGAGCTCGTCTTATGTTATCAAGTTATATGTTATCACAAGTTTCTCAAATGATTGTTATGTTGCAAGACTAGAAAGGAAACCTTAATCAATTATACAAAGTGATGCATACTCTATCTATAAAACTGTGATGGTTTTACTAATCGCCGAAAAAAGGATTCTTGGAATTATTACTTCATGTTGTATTACTACACGATGTAAACTATAGATACAATGTTTTAATCACTACTCATTAAAGTGATACATCCATTAGTGTTAGACATGTCCACTAGTGTGTCATATATTACAACATATCCACATTTTACCTACATTATACCAATTTCCACAAGACCCTCGATTAAGTTGGATTTCCATGTATTCTGGGGAATTTCGCACAGCTCGGTAACGCTAAGTAAAGCTCCTGTATTTTATTTATTTTTGCTTTGCATCCCAGAGTGAACATCAACTCACGTATGCATCTGAAGGGGATGGGCTGATGAGGAAACTGACCTGATAATGAGTATAGATGGGGTTCGGGTAGAGATGCGGTGACGCGGGCGGCGAGAACGCCGGCGCCACGATGGTGTGCGGCACGTGCGCCGTGACGCCACGTCTGTTCCGCGCCTTCCACCACTTGCGCGAGTCATCCAACACCTGCATTCATACACATCTCGCAACATTCTCAACAAGAGCTTTTTATAGGCAAAACACAGCTTTCACGGCCAATACTATGAGAATATTTTTTATACATTTAGGTTACTTCAAGATATTGTTTTCTACTCTCAGCTATTACTTCATTGATATTACTAACTTACTAAGATCAATAACAGTTTTTTAGTTTTAAATTAAGTTCTATAACGAAGTCCCAAAGAACATTACCGACTTGCCGGATAGTAGGTTCAAGCACCATGTCAAGCGGGTTTTAATTTCTAAATATATAGGCTGTACATCCACATGAAGATCGAGTTGGAGAAACATTGTGCTTGCCCTCAGCCCCGACATAGGATCCCAAGAGAGAGAGAGTGAGAGACATTCACATGTACATCCACCAAAAACGAATGTAATTTTCTATGTTTGTAATAATATATATCTTGAAAAGATAAACTAGATCGAGTTTCTTGCAGGTTGTTCTCGATGTCTGGGATGTTTCCAAACCGGTGGCAGTTTTGACATTCTTGAACGCCTTTTCAGGGCCTAAACTGAATATATATTTTTCTATTTTGATTTTGAACTGTTATTACATGTTTATGGTTAAACGAAGTGGTATCGAGTGGAGAGAATCGTGGTGGACATAAAATATAATTGTATATTTGAAGCAATGTCGTTACGTCAATGTGTACGTGAATTAAAGTGATAATAAGAAGAAGCAGACAGATTACCTCTAAGTACTCTCCACGCACGACTGTCAGCTCTTTGTCGTTGTTGGCTGTACGCGGGTAAGTGACGCGCACGACTCTGCCACCGCGCGCCGCCACACCTCGAGCCCACGCCTCTCCTAGCTCTGCACGAACATGTATATTTGTATAATACGGAGTCACTTCCATACATATACGGCACAAATGACAACTACTTGTTGTTGTAAGTACCGTCATCTCGGTCTGCGGGTCGGTATGATGCCGGTGGCTCGCGTTCTGGGGACGAGCCAGCTGAACCGGAGTCCTCGCGCCCCAGTGTCGCGCGCATGTTGTTCCTGTTATCCATACATTATATTTAAATAGTTTCACTAATGCAGAAACAGTTTTTTAACAAAATACTAAAAAACAACTGAGGTAATATATAGCATGATCACAAGGCGGTGATTAACAAAGCAAATGAAGTTTAATAGACGATCTCGAAGATCCGAAGCTGAGCATACGCAGCTGGCTAACCTGCTATATGGGGAGTACTGCTCGTTATAGAGGTCAGGTTCGTCACGCTCGTATCTGCCCCCTCCCCCTCCCCCTGCTCCGCCCCCGCCGGCACCTGCGCCGGTACCCTCGCCGCCCTGAGCCCCCTGTAAGTCCGGCACGCGATCCCCCGCGCCGCGCCCGCCTTCGCTACGCCGGGGCGATGACCTCACCAACGCACACACACAAACAACGTTAACACATGCAGAACGACACACATGATCCATCACCATATGTTAGGTCTTTACCTATGAAATTGCCCTATTTTATTAAAAAATTTAAACGGATTTTTTTCATGTATTTTTTATTTGTATTAATCGAAGTAATCACCCATGCAATCAATGCATCTTTGCCTACGCAATGGCAGTTTATTAATGCTCTTCTTAAAGAAATCAGCTGGACGGGAGGCAACCAATTCTTCAAAGGCATTTTGTACTGCCTCTCGGGCATTGAATTTTTTTCCCGCCAAGGACTTATCCAAATTCTGGAAAAAGTAGTAGTCTGTAGGCGCAAGGTCTGGTGAGTAGGGTGGATGACGGAGAACTTCCAACCCCAGTTCTTGCAACTTGGAGACCGTCTGCTGTGCAGTATGAGATCGCACGTTGTTGTGCAGGAGCAGCGGAGACGAGCGATTGACAATGCTGGTTGGAGATGTGCCAGCTTCTCCATCATTGTGTTCAGTTCTTCACAGTACACGTCTGCAGTAATGCTCACCCCGTTTTATAAGAAGCTGTAATAAATCACACCGGCGCTAGACCACCAAACAGTGACCATCACTTTTCTAGGGGTAAGTTTTCGTTTAGGGCATTGTTTAGATGCTGAACCAGGATCCAACCAACTTGCTGAGTGCTTGCGGTTATCAAACAAAATCCATTTCTCGTCGCAGCTAACAATGCGGTTCAAAATTCCTTCATTTGTTTGTCTGTTGAGCAGTGCAAGACACGTCTCGACGCGTACTTCGCGCTGGCGATCATTGAGTTCGTGGGGCCCCCATTTGTCAAGCTTTTTTACCTTGCCAATTTGACAGAAATGGACCAATATTGTATTGACGCTAACGTCGAAAGCTGCTGCTAATTTAGCCGTAGATTGTGTATCATCAGCTTCCATAATCGCCTTTAATTCGTCATTGTCGACCAAAGTTTTCGGACGACCGCGAGGTTCGTTTGTCAGGTCGAAATTACCAGAACGGAAGCGAGCAAAACAATAATAGGCGGTGCGTTGGTTTGTAGTGTTAGCTCCGTAAACATCGTTGACGTTGTGTGCCGCTTGTGCCGCGTTGCTGCCACGACGGTACTCATATTCCATAATTACTCGAATTTTTAACGTATCCATGATGACAAAAAAGATTGAAATGCGATGAAAATGTAACACTAATCAATAAACAAATGACTACTGTTGGAAAAGAATTCCATATTTTTAAAATAAAATTTATTTAAATAGAGTACCAGTACTGCAGAACGGCAATTTCATAGGTAAAGACTTATTATATTAACTAATGAATAAATTAACAATCACAAAATGTATTGCAAGCTAGCAAATCTGTTTATGATATAATCCGCTGACAGCGAGTGATAATCAGAGTGGTAACAAGAATATTATAAAATATTATTAACTTCAAATACTGAAATTACAAAACAGCGCTAAACTGTAAGATGTTATAAATTGTAAATAAAGGATCTCCAAACAAGTAACAAATCAACTTTATGCAAACACGAAGTCTACAACAATGACGCATATTTTTATATTTTGTGGTTCTAATTTACTTTAAGACGTTTTAGTTCTTCTAAGATATTTAATAATCGATTGCATTATGAATGTATGCCTTTTCTTAATCTTTATATATATTATTCTTCTGTCCGTTTGCGACTGAAGTCCTCTTAAACGGCTCGAAAGATTTTGATGACATTCTTGTGTGTGTTGAGGTGGATTAAAGAATTGTTTAGTTTTTAATTAATTGTTTAATTGGTGTTGCTATTGACTTTTAAGATTTATTTTATTATCTAAGCAGAACAATGTTATCAACGTTATCAACGTCAGTAATACATGTGAATGCAGCGCGACTCACCTGCGCAGTGGCTGGTCGTCTACTTGGTAGTCCGGAGTCCAGCCGTCCATGAACACGGGCTGGTACGGCGGTATCGTCGTCTTCCATTGCTCTCTGAAATATAACACCCCTTTTAAGTTAATTTAACTAGGTAATGAGTAAGAAAAAAATCGAAAAAAAATGAGACCAAACCGTCCCTTGAAGAGGCAAATGAACAGTTGTATGTCAATTTATTCTTGTTATATGAAGGTTTCTTGATTCAAATATTTTCTCATTTTCTTACGATTTTCAAACATTTTCCTTCATACAATCTTTGTCCAGAAAATTACAAACACACTAAAAATTACCTAAATAAGTGGAGGCGTTCTGAAATGTTGGACATACAGTCAGCAATTGATTTTGATTTATAGAAATAAATAGATATACCAAGCTGTCGAGTGCAGCATTCAGAACGAATAAGCATCGCCAAAACTTGTCGTGGGTTGAAGGCATTAAAAGATTTTTGAATGAGAATTAAGCCCTGTCTTGCTTAATTTGGTAGTCGTCATTTACAGTAGACACCCGCTGCAGCGCGTTTGATTATCTTTACATTAATTACCTTCGTTACTACGAATATATATACCTATATATATATAAGGTATATAGGGTTACATATTTAAGCTTTGTGTTTTCAAATGGCACATTTATAAAATCGGTTGCTTTACTTCGTCTCATTTTGGGTAGGTAATTCCCAGAAGAAACAACACGAATAGCTCTTTGTTTGAATTTTATCGCAAACATGTTAATATTTTATTATATTTGACTTATAATAGAGTAGTATGTTGTTATCGAGGCTCGCGTCGTTGCCACTCATAATCAGTGGATTAACTACAAATCAGCTAATTTCAATGCGAGCGGATTACGAGCTACGTAATTTCCTGAGAAATGATAAGGTTTCTTTTTAACTCGGCTTAGCTAAATTTATTTATTTATAGCTACAAATAGAGATACAAGATTAATTAATTAATATAAGTACTTTAATTTTAAATAAATATGTAGTTTTAATACCTAATTCCATATAAACGGTGACTAATTAAATCATCTGAATGTATTAAGTCTATTTACTTCTCTACTTTTCTCTCTCACTTAAGTCGCGTCTTCATTAAAATTACAATAACTTTTGATATACTGAAACGATTTTAATGAAACCAATACTAAATATTACTTTATTTGTGGTACGAGTGACTACAATGTTCCTCCCCCGATTTCAGTGTTAGTACTCAAGTAGCTGCCATACTGGCCTGCATGTCACTAGGTGACTTCATAAGCATAGGCTGATCTCCCAAAACCAGACAGATTACAAAAAAAAAACCACTATGACAAGCTTATAAGTAATATATGTAAATAATGGTAGAGTTCCAAACGGATAAAGACACAATCTCGCCTGGTTTCAATACTGAGGAACCAATAAAGAGAATATTGTAAATAGCATTGCTGTTTTTAATTTGATTCTTCTTCGAACTCAACTATATAACCTTACACTTTTTAAATTATAAACAATTTAGAATTAATTCTGTAGAATTTTATACTATTCATTATGTGAAATGTTCAGTAGCTAACAGGCTTCAAGGATAAAAATAATCCGGTACAAATCTGTACGCTACATTGGAAATAACCATTGAAGGCACTGTTTCAGATCCGTTGATTGAAACTACCTCCTAACGATTTATAATACATATAGAATATCAAATAGTTGTAATGCTTAAATGCTTGCACAATATCTGATTTTAAGAATTGTACAAGGCAACAGTTAGTTACCAGCAACGGTTACCTAAATATACATACCGATGTCTATAATATCACAGTATCTGACATGCCTCTTTACACAATTTTATTTGTCACTACTGGATGTAAATTTAAATGTTTCCCGTGACAGCAGAATATTTACAAGAGTGAAGTCGGCCGATGCTTTCGAAATGGGTCCTCTCTATTATATTCTGTGTGTTCGTCCTTAAATCTGTATTTGATGCAAAAACTAGTTTTCTAGTAATGCTTCTGATTGATGAGTCTATTGTAAGAGAAATTAATTCTGAGTAACGCGCAATAATGAATACTTACCTCGGTATGAGCCAGGCGTCGCCGAGCGAGTGCCAGAGCTCCGTCTCCTTGCTGGTGACACAGTTGGCGAGTAGGTTGAGAGCCTCGCGCGTCAGCAGCGGCTGCACCACCCGCGCTGGCAGCCGCCCATCCGCCACGTCCTGTGCCGCGTCCACTATCAGCGCGAGCGGCGTGAACAAGAAGTGCACCAGCTCTGGCGCGTTCGGGTCGTGTATGTGCGCGCGCAGTCTCGCCAGCAGGTTGAACGACAGCTTGAACTTCTGCAGCACGTCCACGAAGTCTCGGTCTGGCGGCGGACGCGTCCGCAGCGCCAGCATCCCTTCTCCGGCGGCCGCACGCCGTGCTCCGCGCGACCTCCGCCGCCGCTCGAGTTCGCGCGAGGCGGCCGCGGCGTGCTGAAGCCGCGCTATGAACTTCTCGATGTCATCGAAGCACCGATTAAGGATCGCAATGTCCTGTTCGTAGAGTCGCTCTGATCCTGTCGAGGACGCGTCGTCCCGTTCACCCGCTGAGCCGCCGCGCTCTCGCTCCCTCTCGCGGTCACCGCGTCCGAGCTGAGCCGACATTTGCTGTGGACATACATGAAATCCCCTTTAGTATATACAAAGACTCGGTGAGATCGTGCGATGTGAGCGGTGACACTCACGACGAGCACGGCCTCCCACTGCTGACGCGTGTAAGTGTGGTAGAGTCGCGCCATGAGACCGCCGCCGCGCGTCGCCGCACACTCACTGCGTCCGCCTGCCCCTTGCGGTACATCACTCGACACTATCACTCCTTATCACTCTGAGGTACCTTGATAAACTGCTTTGAAATTGGATTTGCAGTAGATCCGGCTTGGTTGTAAATAATCTCGAACATTTAATTGTTGTACTACATAATGTTTCAAATAAAACGCTGCCTCACAAAAAGAGTGAGGTCGTGAAAATGTAAAACTATACAGCGATCATTGTACTTTTCAACGACTATTAGAAATACAAATATTTTTAGAGTACCTTGTACGTGTCACATATGAAATTTAACGTGAAAACCGCGAGCACAGCTCACAACACACCACTCACGTACAGTGAGGTGCAGAGCGCACAACACAGTGCTATTAATAATATTCATGAATTTCATATTGATGGAATGCTACTGATACAAATTGTTATCAGATCTAGATAATCAATCGGATAGTTATCGAGCAGGTCTGCGACACTATCAGGTATGCGACCGGAAGTTAACGCTTCTAGAAATAGTTTTTTACTCGCAACGCGATAGGTTTTGGAGAGCGGAGGGGGCTGAGAGGAGGTGTGGTTGTACAACTTCGTACTCTGATATTATTGCTATATCAGGTCTAACGAATTTTTGAGATGAGAACATTACGCTCAGGCAACACGCCAAAGGTCAGTACTCACTACTGAATCGTATCAAATTGCGATCAGCCCTCTCTCCAATTCTTTCGTTAATTCCAAATGATCTTTTTACGAAAACAACAAGTTTAGAAAAAATAATCATATTAATTTGTGAAAATTAATATTTTCATAAGAAATACTCGCGAAGTCACTGCGTCTCACAGAACAGAGACCGCATTACTTAGTGACAAGTAAGTAATTAGCCACATCCTACACTATATTATTACTGAAAAATAAACACACATCCTATATTTTGTGTATCTCGATAATTAGAAAATAGGATGTAAAACTATTAAGTTCAACATTATTTTAAGGTTGTGTATTGATCTAATGCAATTACCAATATTTGAGGTTTCCATTTTCATTACTAAATACTGTTCACGTAAATTAATTGACTAAATGCTGTTGACGAATAGTGTAGCCAAATTACGAAGAAACGTATCTTTCTTCAATAAGGGTCTGACATATGAACATTAAGGATTTTTAAGTGAATAAAGTAAGTAATAAATAAATTCTAATGAGAGACAGAAAAATTGCGATATTTCAGAATGTACAACTCTTTAATATACTGCTAATCCTACTAATATTACTTAATCTGGCCATAAATTCTGTTACAATTAAAAATAAACAAAATATTATATTTGAATTTGGAATCTGTCATTTTTGTATGATTATTCATTGAGTTTTCTCCTTTTGGCGCCAATACATTGTACAATAATTTGCGATATTAAAATGGACTGGATGATAAAGAGAATCGAATTGCTGTGATTGCATTACACGAAGTAGGTATGGAGCCAAATGCAATATTTAAAACTCTCCATACGCTTGGTATTAGTAAATTGTTTGAGTATCGGGCTATTAATAGGTACAATGAAACCTGTGTTTGTGACAGAAAAAGATCTAGCCATCTACTTAGTATTCGTATGAAAAAGGTGTTCAAAGCAGTAAGGGAAATAATTCGAAAAAATCCTGTCCGAAAGCAAATGATTTTATCTCGGGAGATGAAGATAGCACCTAGAACCATGTCGTGTATTTTAAAAGAAGACTTAGGACATGCAGCCTTTAAGAGACGTACTGGTCATTTCTTAACTGATAATTTAAAAGAATAAGGTGGTAAAATCGAAACGAGTACTGATTCGGTATGCAAAAGAAGGTCACAAAAAATTTTGTTTATTAACTACAAAGGAGTGACTGAGTCATACTTTTGTGAGAAAGGTATCAAAACATCGGCACAAGTGTATCAAGGTACCATTCTTAGAAGGTAGTGAAGCCCCTTAACAATACCATATTCAATAACCAAGAATGGTTCTTCCAGCAAGACTCGGCGCCGGGTCATAAAGCTTGGTCTACGCAGTCTTGAGACGAACGTTTCGAACTTCATCAGAGCTGAAGACTGGCCGTCGTCTAGTCCCGATCTTAATCCGCTGGATTATAATTTATGGTCAGTTTTAGAGAGAACGGCTCTAAACGCCATGATAATTTGGAGTCTCTAAAACAATCCGTACGATTGGCAGTGAAGAATTTTCCCATGGAAAGAGTGCGTGCTTCTATTGATAACTGGCCTCAACGTTTCAAGGACTGTACGAGTATTGCACCCAATAGAGATCACTTCGAATAAGCTTTCTATATTTAAAATTGTTTTATATTTATGTATTAAAATAAGAAGACACTGTAAAAGTAATGAATGTTATTTACCAATAGAATTTTTGGAACGAAGTTCCTTATCGCGCGTTGTGAAAGGGGGCTAAACGGAAAAAATTCTTACGAAAAGTTGTCACGACACTTTTTGCTATAGTAAGCTATTGTAAGCTGTGCGGCGTCCCATGTTTCTCTGTCTGTCTCTCTCTTTCTTATAGAAAGCAAGCCAGATATTTTCATTTCTATTTCGCATTGAACAGTGTGGTGTCGCGACGATTATTTTTGTTGAGTGTATACAGGTTTTTTGTAAATAAAAAAAAAAAGAAAATGATCCCAAACATATGTTTTCTACTATAGTTACCACAAGCCAATTATTACGAAAATTGAGCCTACTGATTAAGTTTATATAACATTATATTTGTTAATAATAAAAAAAATATTATTATAACTTAAAAAAAATAAAATTTTATTACAATTCCTTCACTAATTAATCGAAAGGAACTTCGGTCCATCCGGGTGTCCCTTGACACCTCTCAAGTTTTTTTTTTCTTTGTTTCAGTATTTATGACAAGACTAGGTATATAAACAAATATGTCCACAATGTATGTTAAGAATTTACAAATTTAATAAACGCTATCGGGTATCAATAGGTACGTGAGTCGTACGAGTCCGCGTGACGTAAACACGTTCTGTACTGATTACACCGATAACTGATAACTACGGGATACTTGTGATATTTCAAAACAATTGTCTTTAAAATAAAATAATAAGTGTTCCATGTTTCTACTCGGCTTTACTTAAAACAACTAGTAGCTATGAAGCAAACCTATAAACGTAATCAATAAGAATGCGAATACCTATTTATTTATTCAAAATATTTCAACTCTAGCTAAGCGTAAGATATATGCGAATCCGGACGTATTGTGAATACCCAAATCTTTAAATTCGTCTATGAAACTACTAGTTAGCATACATTCGTATTCATATCCCACAGGCTTTCCGATACCTATACTGTATGTAATGTGCGGTACAAAGGGCCTAAAGCCTAAAGATTTTGCATAGAATTATATCGAGTTAAAATATAGTATACCTGACGACGCGGCCTCTCTGGTTCTATGTCCCGCTCGCGCTCGCGTTCTCGCTCCCTCTCGATAATGAAGTCTCGCGCTCCTTCTCCCGTACCCTCTCTGCCGACGCCCCTGCACATATATACACGTGTTCACTCACCAGCTACATCAACACACACTGCACTTTTTCATGAATATTGCTTTTGACGCACCAAGTGTAAGCAGAGACGGGCGGCGCGAACAAATGCCTCACGTACATCATGTCCACATCACAGTTCTCCAACGAGAGATACCGCACTATACTGTTTCTCGTTTCTCTTTTCATCCCGCACTCGACACTATCTCTGATTAGATAACTGACTCGCTCGTATCTGAAGAGATGCTTAAACTACGCAACCTTACGTCTTGTTCTATTAGGTGCTTTATATATCACGAAATACTGATATCTCACAATGCTACGTTTGCGGACAAGAAGATCTGGTAACGCGATGATATATCGTTAAGAAAAATATATCTGGGATCAAAGTTATTAATAAAAACGTTAATATATATATAGTTTTATCTAATAAAATGTAAACTGATGGTACACACACTCGTTACAATACTACTACATCTATAGATTAGATTACATTGAACGTGTCGGTAAAACGTGCCGGATTTATCTCACAAATATTCAAAGTATTTATCACACGCCTTGCGTATAGTCGAATACCAACAAATTATTTCGCAATGTTTACAGTAATTCCACCCTTGAAGCGCTTTTAGCGTTAGCTTGGTAAACTATTCTTACAATACAAATAGACACGACGTGACAATGAAAGAACCACTTTGAATAATATACTTATAAGCTACATAAAAAAACATGCACAACTTCATTGTTCCATGGTCTGTAATGTTGTTCCGAAACATTACACCTCTCTTTAACTAACGATATGCAGACAAGGGCGATTTCGGAATTCGGGAAATGACTAGTTTTTAAAGTGATGCAATAAATCTATTAATACTTATGGCGATGCCGGTTACCAGCAATATCTGACCATAACAAAAACCGCTTACTACATTGGAATCGCTGATCCTCTGTTGGTTTTGGTATACAGAAATAAATAAATGTAAACTGGCAAACGCCATTTCATCATCTATGGACATAACAATACGATTACTACGTATTTTGTAAACATATTATTCAGACTGTTTGGTTTGCATCACGTATGACCTCGAGACGTTGTCAGTTCTTCATGCCTTTTATGACGGTAAACGTTTTATTTAGAATTTGTAAATATATATTTGAAATTTTATGTAATGTATAGAGCGTACTTGAAAAAGGCTACTCACTTGAGTGCGTTGAGCTCCTCGACTAGGGTCTGCGCGCTGACGTCATGGCACTGGAAGATGTGCAGCTCTCGGCGCGGCATTTCACTCGGGTTGGAGTGCGGCGTTGAGGGCGGAGGTGCCGGCGCGCCCACAACGAATGCCAGCACGTTGTTGTAAAGTTCAGCCGGCTCGGGCGACGTGAACGCAGTCGGCGTGTGCACCCATGTCGCCGGGAACCGCTCCATTATTGACTGAATCAATGTCATATGTTATCAGAACATATTACCTACATATACATGGTTCCACATAGCTGGAAATAATAAGCGGTTTACAGCTGGTACAGAGTAGGTAAGTTTTATAGCTCCTGAGTAATTTAGCTGCCAGCTTTGATGGACTAATATGGAACTGAGGCAAGAAGCAGATGAAATAAATCATATCTTGTAAAAAATAATAAGGAAATTTACCCCAGTTTCATAATCCATTACGAGCACCCACTGACCCTCTAGACATAGCTGCATCTTCTGACTCCATATGCCTGAAACGGTCGCGGATAGTTTCTAGTTATTTCAAGTTGTAATCGTTTATTAATTATAGTCAATGCGACTTTATATGTTTAGGCTTCGAGTGACGACTTCTCTAAATACTTATACATAAAAATCCAGCGTCATGATGTTTATTCACGAAGCACTCCGAAACTAATCAACCGATCTCCATGAAGCTTTGGCATTTATGTATAATTTAATCCAACTTGAGAGATAGTTCATATTAAGATTAAGGGCCTCAATATTTTTTAATTTACAAATTAAATGATTGCCAGTGTTGACTATTGTTATTAATTATAAGTTTCATCATTCTAAAACAGATGGCGCTTTAAACTAGTTTGTTGACGGAAGAATGTAGGACCAACTTTTGTAGATATCCCATACATGGCGCCACGTTTTAATTTTGAGTTTCCTTGTCAATAGCTGAGCCACAACAACGCATGGCCAAGTTACCAGATATTTTATATTGAGCTCAATTTAATATAATTTACCATTGGACTTTTCTAGCTGTAGCAGGCGTCTCATCCCATCGGCGGGGTACACGATACCAGTCTCCCGGGTGACCGTGAATGTGGCTAAGTGCTCTAGCACGTATAGCGCACGTTCGCCTTCGCCCCCGTCACCTCCGCCCCCGCCACCACCACCGCCGCCGCCTCCGCCACGAAGCCCTGCGATCTCTTCGAACTCATCGAGCGTCCGCTGTGCCTCTCCCCGCGACCGCGAGGTGCCGCTCCCCGCGCTCCGCAGCGCCATCTCTCGCACGTACACTCTTTATGCCACTTTGTACATCATAATCCCTAGTGTAATCACGTTTCCCCTTTACTCCTCCAAATCTGTAAAAACAAAGATATACCACTTTAATAACAGAACATTTTTTTAATTACATTTAACAATAAATTAAGAATGTTTTTACTCGATTCGCAGGCATGCTTCGAAAGCTATAATTTAGACGTTTTGGCTATATAATCTCATTATCTTTTTTTATTCCTTAATTCGTATGATTTACCTTATTAATACTTATTTATTACTGTCTTTGTTATATATCTACTTATATACATATACACTTGCAAAGGTGACAGCCAGCACATGATGGATCGTACGCCATTGTGGCAACATTGATATACACGAAGTACGATGAACAACCAAAACAATAAAGCAGCCAGCCGGTATACTCAATCTCACCAGGATCACTGAGTGTACGCAGAGAACGGAGCTCATTACTCGCTTCGTGACTGGAGTCCAGAACGCGTACTGCATCATTTTAGCAAATGAGTTCACGAGTCCCTCGAATATACTGTTTCAGCTAAATCCACGTCATAGCATAATAACGTGAAGAGTACATACAGATATTGTAGCCGAAAACAACAGCGAATACAGTTTATACGCACTCTCTGATCCGGCGCGACACCAACTGTGCAAATATGTGCGTCAAGTATGTCGAACTCAAACTTAATATTTAACTAATATTCACTTATCCACTTCTTTGTATCTGCAAGCTATAAATGAAAACTAATGGGAAAAAATTCGTTATCGTATTAATTAATAAATGTATGACATTAAATTGTCACCAGTTTGATTTCATTAAGAGTGAAATATAATTAATAAATATGTATGTGTAAGTAAATGTAATAGGTGACTATAATAAATAATATAAAAACATACAGACATAGCTAATTTTCTTTGTGTATTCATCTTCGAAAAATAATAAAAATCAATTCACTTTTATAGAAGGAATCAAGGGAATACGAAATCATGATTTCAACTATTGCGACACCTATAGATTCCTGTGACAAGAACCTGTTGCAGCTTGATGAATAAAGAACGTTCGACTAAGTTCTTAAGTGACAAAAAACCTCAATGTGCCTTCCCATAGCTCATAAGTTAGATGTCCTCGGTTGTGTATACCCGAAATGATTTACTTTCAAAAGCTCCGTTATGAAAACAGGACATGTTGCCAACATTTTGCGCCGCTTATGTTGTGTGAATAGAATAATAAACAGTTATAGAATAAGTATGTATACATTTGTGTTATCGCTGTGTTTCAAACGTTGGTTACTGGTTAGTTATATCCAAGCCATTGGTTTATTCACTCTTCCATTATCTTATTTGTTAATAATATTATTGTTGTTTATATTCTTTTGTTTTCACCTTTTTCTATAGCTTTGATTTAATTTTTATATTTCTTTATAACACGGTAAAGTAAATACAATATAACTGGTGGTAAACACAGTACATTTCAAAAACAACAACTACCACCGAAAGTATACTTTATTTGTACATTTATTGTCCTATTTGAAATATTTTATTAATGTAACAGTCCTAGTATTATATATCCGTTGTACATTTATTGTCATATGTGAAATGTTTTATTAATGTAACAGTCCTAGTATTATGTATCCGTTGTACATTTATTGTCATATTTGAAATGTTTTACTAATATAACGGTCCTAGTATCGTGTATCCGTTGTACATTTATTGTCCTATTTGAAATATTTTATTAATGTAACAGTCCTAGTATTATGTATCCGTTGTACATTTATTGTCATAT
>JACEII010000133.1:825468-861063 GCA_014332785.1 Antheraea mylitta
TGTAACAGTCCTAGTATTATGTATCCGTTGTACATTTATTGTCATATGTGAAATGTTTTATTAATGTAACAGTCCTAGTATTATGTATCCGTTGTACATTTATCGTCCTATTTGAAATGTTTTATTAATGTAACAGTCCTAGTATTATGTATCCGTTGTACATTTATTTTCATATTTGAAATGTTTTATTAATATAACGGTCCTAGTATTATGTGTCCGTTGTACATTTTAAAGACTATAATTTATACTGACTCTATTATCTAATTCTTTACTAACATTTTTCGTTTATCATTATTATGATTTTGACTTATAATCTTTTATTTTAGCTTATCAGTAATATCTTAATTGAATTGTGTTTCCAAAACGCAATAAAATGTATAACAAATAATAAACAATTATTTTCTTTAAGATATAAGTAATTAATATCTAACAACTAACATTACAATAATTTTTAATTTGTAGTTGGCGAGCTAATTGAAGATGTGCATTCTCTTGGGACAACCTCACCTCAGTAATAAGACATTTACAAGTTCATAATGGTTTTATTTTGCATCGTAACAGATAGTTTTATTAAAAATTATTTTATATTCACAATGATTAATGTTATTACGTCGTTGAGTGTGTAATAACAAGTGTATTAAAATATAAAGTAAACATAGACAGTATAATATTACTGTGTACTTATATGACCGCACAATACACCATGTAACGTGAAAAATATGTAGCTTCGTCATAACATTTTTTACAAGCTTTATCATTCCAGTTAATATTCGACGTATAGATACTGACTCCGAGCTCAACTACAATAACGTAATCCACACGTTGTATAGACGAGCTCTTCGTATCTGATTAAAAATGAGATCATGAGTTAACGGGCTATTATTTCACTAACGAAGGTCCAAATGCTCACTGTAAAACGAATGCCCTAGATCCATTGTGGTTTTATATCGTCCCTGTCGCGCACATTAGAAATGACGCGCGAGGGAACGAGACGAGTGAACGTCATTGAATGAATTCGTGAAGTAACCTCAAGAACTACTCTTCAATGGATATAGTTGACTGTTAGTAATTTCGGATTTGTACTTTGTTAGTGTTATAGTAGGTCGTGACGTTGTAGCTGAATTATTTCTATTCAATCTACAAAATATCACGCGATGAATCACGTTAATATGATGACTTCTAAGTATTCATTTGTTGTTGTAATATTATAAGACAAGGCGGACGGGGGGAAGGCGGGGAATGGCGGGGCTTGATACGAACGGATTATATTATAAAAATTGTGCATTGGTACTGTTTAATAAATTTTTTTTACATAGGAACACGGATGGATACTGAGAGTGTGTGTGTGGGGGAGGGACAAGGTGGAGACGAGGTCGGCACCGTACGCATACACATTCCAATACAGATTTATACAGTGGTTATAGTTAATCTGTTGATGATTGCAAAGAAGTTTGGATCCGAGAGGCGCTATGCATATCAAATGTTGCCTTGCAAGTCTAGGCAGAGATATTTCCTCGTACAACAATCATCGGTAATCCCTCTTTAAAGATTTCGGTGGACTGATACTTCAAAATGAACGATTTTAAAACCAGCCTCATGTATTTAAAATGCTATTCTATAAGTAACGCAATGACACAGAATTTATTATAAAGAATGCAGTAATGTTATTCGATAAGGTTCGCGGCTAACTAGTTAGTAATTAGGCTTAGAGTCATGCGAGTAGGCATGGATTATGGAAAGGAATGCCCTGACTGGTGTAGTTATGAGTGCCTAGTCCCGTTGTAGGTGGACTCGGCTATTATGGTACAAGGTATTTGGGAATGCGGTACGCGTTGATGTCTTTTCCAGGGACGTCGTAGCGCATTGTATCAGGATTCTCAAACACATTCTAATTTTTACTTATCAGTGATTTCTACCGGAGTACTGTATATTTGGAACAAATTTATCTTAATCATTTTTGTAGTTTAGGAACATTTGATTAACTAATGAAACAGAGCATACGCTATGCTTTCAATAAAAATATTAAAAATAAACATTATTCAAATATTTCCATCACTTGATTGCTTCATTTATTGGAAACAAAAATTATTGTTGATGTGTTTTAATTGCACAAGATAAACTTGTTGCATTTAATAACTTTAGCAATGGAAATATTATTCTGTTGTATTTACGTCAACTGCTGGGATGTTACTTCACGCGTCAATTAAAAGTTTCACTAATCAGGTGAACTATGTGTTCGTCTCACTAACCTTGCAGAGCGTCGTTAGCTCCCTCCCACTCCCCCACTTTCTGATTTCATTATATGTGTCAACGCATACATTTTACAATTTTGTATATTCAATATAGCGTTGTGATAGTGGGTTCGAGAGATGGTGAAATACGGGCTTGGGGAGGCGGATATTGGCATTGCACCAGAGTTTTCGCTAATGTAACTAGGAATGTAAACATTGTGACGTGTTGAGGCGAGTACACACGTCGCGTCCGCTTGGAATCCCGTTTGATGGAAAGTGAGCAGACGCGGGCCGATGCGGCGGCACAGTGCAGGTATTTGTTGAATATCAAATTAAGTTTTCACAAACTAGTGATTGGGCCCTTCAATGGGACGGTGAGACCTCGACCCGAGAGAAAGTGCACCTCTAACAAACTCTATTAGCTGAGTTGCTTCGAGTTAGACATATTAAGCGAGGCCGAGTCGGGATTCATATGCTGATGTGCTCACCTACGCGTGGTACTAGCAACCGAACATGACGCACTCGTGTGCACACATTAAATAAAACAGTTTAGATTCATTTATTACATAGCTGTTCTTCAAACGTGTCCTCTACATAATGAGCATCACAAATAATGTTAAATAATATAAATATATAACCCACAGAGCCGACTGCTTATCCCGTCTTGTTAAATATTATCATCGACTTCAAATTAACTCCAGTTTATCTGAGCACAAATAATCTAAGCTCTTCACGACGTATTGGGATTGTTATCAAAGCAAAAAAGATGTTCATTATGGATCATTTTACCTGCAAATATGAAGACCTGACTCGATAGCCTTACTGGTTTATGTATATAAATCAGGCATATATTATTAACGTTGCCCAAATAAAATCGACTGAGACTTAAGAATTAAGACCTCGCCTTAGTAGTCCGGTGAAGCTGTTAAGACCTACCCATGTTAAAAGTGTAGTCAGTTCGAAAAAAAATATATATAAATCAATATCAAACCCTTCCACAACATATACAGTGAAACTATTTCTCTCAGCGAAAATTTATGTCGCCAACATTTTAGTTATAATAGCATACGATTGATATTTCAATGACGATCACACACAATAACATCATTAATTCATTACAAAAAGAGCACAATCAGATGTCACATTGCACACAATAATGTAATTAAGCAGTAATAAACATATACTTCGCATCTTTTTCCGCTTGTTATTTTGTTGCAAAATTGTAAAAATGTACGCATTTGTTTAGTTAATACTTAATTCTATTTTTAGATTCAAAATATATTTTAATGGTTAAAAATAACCGGTACAATACATAATTACTGTGGAAACTTAAGTGGTGTAGGATTTTGTATGTCATAAGACTTTGTGAATTTGTTTATTTCCTTAAAACTATTACTTAGTTATCCTTCTGAGATATATAATTTTCCAAATTCTTAGCTAAATCTAAATCAGAGCTTAATTCCGAGATCTAAATAAGATTTCAAAGAATTGTTATCTAGTTAAACTCAGTCTCAGCAACGGGCTAGGGCTATATCTTTTCAACGTTTGTAATAAGTAAAAGTCTACAAGTGATATGAATACGAAATAATAGCACGGAACGTGAATTTTAACTTACCTCAAAAACTCTCTAGAAAGTCTTCGTAAGTTGGTCACTACTTTACTATAACGTGAGTTGACTACCTTCATTATTATTGTACAACATATGGTTAGGTATTGAAGGAGTTAGAGGCAAAATTAAATTCTATTCAAATGTTTGTATTCCCGTAGAATTAAATATTTAAATGAATAAACAAAAGCGAACAGGTATGCGAGTCCGCGCGACCAGCACTCCCGACCGGAACGAGTTCGATGATAACCGATACAATGTATCCCGTGACGTGACGCTGGACGTGTCATGTACACGACACGACAACTACATATCATATTGTTATCATTCGTATATTTGTTCAAGGGACTCGCTTGTTCACTACAACTTGAAGTACGCACAAACGCGACCGTGCATGTTTATACAACTCTGTGTTAGTGCGTGAAGGCAATATGTATCATACATACATATCAGTATTTTTGTAGGTGATACGGCTACGCTGAAGCTATTACTAGTTTCAGCTTGAATGGGTCGGTAATATCACCCGAACCACAAATATAAATTACATCATCGAAGTTAATACCTTAAAGACGTGTCATTATAATAACATTAAATTAAGTAATTGCTACTAATTGATAATATAGTTTTGAGCAGGTTAACTATTTAAGTAAACTAATTTTTATTCAGAAATGGGCAATGGGTAAATACCCAAACGTCACAATTACCTATTGACCTAAAGCAACTTCTGTGAACATCGAATAAAAACCCAGAAGTCTTCCCAAAGTACAGGTAAAATTTATAACAATTAAAAAATTATTTACGTCAAAAATGAAACGTGTTTGTTAGCCGGTTCATGTTACACTAGACACTTAGTAGTGAAGCACACTGATGGAGTAATGGATCTTTTATTTTCTTGTTTATTTAACACTAGCGGCCCGCTTCGGCTTCGCATCAGTCTTATGATATACACAGAGTCATAAGTATCTAAACTATTTGAAGCCATTTTGGGCATTTTGATATGTACAGTTATTCGGGTAAGGATGAATACTATGTTGAAAACAGACAATTTTTTAATAACAACAAAAGCATATAAATGCTTTCTGCGAGTTACCTTTAGTAGGTAGTAATATACAATCGAAATGTCTTATGTATGCATTTTAATATGTACAGAAAATTCTGTAGTTATCAATTTAAGCACCCGGAAACTTAGGACTTAAGAATACGTCAATTTTGCTTTACTTTATATAAACATAATAAATACGCATTATACATAGAAACCTTCCGGGAGAAATTCTTGGAACGATAGTGAAAACCGTATTAAAATCCATTTAAAGGAATTAAGGGAATAAACAGACAGAGAAGGAAAGCGATTTTTTTATAATATTTATGGATATTGAAGGTCCACTTGCTTTATATATGAGACCTCGGTCTCCCTTTGTGTCGCGAATCTTTTTTTAGCATGTGTATATGATCGAGGACACCAAAGAATGGTTTTAGGATCGTTTCACAATACTTCATAAACTATTTTTCGTCAAAGTATGATGTCATTGACATATTTACCTACAAGTGATTTTCCATAGAAATATTTCTAATTTTTATAATTGAGTCAATTATATTTTACTTCGATTGTGTATTTAGTATTCTCTTCTTGTTTGTTAACTTGTTTAACACTATACATAGTGTAGGGAGTAGGTATGTTCTTTAGCATTCTCTTTATGTCTCTGCCAAAATGACTTATTTATGAGAATAATAAAAAACATTATAAAAATAACCGAAGACATACATCGGTTTGCGTATTTACCGTAAAGAAATGTCACTTCAATAAATTCTGATATCGTCTTACAATGAGGTGGCGTTCGCGTTCGTCAGATAGTTGACTGTGTTTCAACGTCCGGTTTTTTAACCTGTTAGCACTTAGTAAATGTCTTGTATGATAGCTTCACAGACACGGACCGTGACGATTATGTAGCTGTGGGTGCGGGCGCACTCGCTATCGGAACTGTTGGACGCTCTCATTATAAACCCAATAGACATTAGCCCGTTAGGAAGCGCGATGGGACTGCGAATGAACACCGTGACTCATGCACACGATAAAGGAACCACTGTATCACATCGTCCAAATACATATTGACATCATTTCTTTTATGTGACAGTTCTTATTTATAGTCTATAATTAGAAATCTTGCACGTGAGGATTCGTGATAAAGAATAATTTCTTTATATCGAATTCCTGCCAGCGCAGAAATAGCGGTCTTTGTCTACTTCACTTTTTTGCAAGAATAGAACAAGGTCAGACGCGAGTTTAATTAGCGCATCTAGCCGTTGAAAAAGAAACTCTATACCCTTACACATATTAATGTCGCATCTTTAAAGTTCTGTTTGCAATTCATCGTGTTTTCAGGGTTCAGTTTTTTTTTTTCTTCTAAATGACTACGCTATTGACCTAGCAAGGTCTTAACAGCTTCACCGGACTATTCAGGACTCAGTGATCACTGCTAATAAAGGGTAACAGAATTATTGTCATCGAGAGTGTTATAAATCGGTTATGTAAAATATTTTTCCTACTAAAAATTACCTACTGCATAGTACTAAATTTGGTTAAACTCAGGTCTTTGAAATGTTTTGTTAAAACACATACTAATATTCATTAAGAGTAGATTATGTTCGCATCGAGCTGCTGTTCTGTGAATTTGTACCACCACGCATTCGTCGCTCGCGATACACTACTACAATCTTAATATAACCACAATACATCTGTGACTGACTAGTCGGTTTCATTGACATGAACGAACGAATACGTCATTTTATGGACTTATCACACATTTATTACGAATAGACGAACTTACTTATTGTAATCATTTACGAAGTAAACGTATTAGGTATCATATTATTTTTCCAGTTACTTTTTAAATTAAAACGCAGTATACATTTACTTCTCGTTAGACCTGAATTAGTGGTAATTAAATGTAAATCTTCGTTAAGGTGGTCAGTTTACCCGTAATTATTAATCAACTTAAATTATCACCGCAGTGATATTCACGAATCATAAATTTTAAAGAGTTTTTGTGGCGTGTCTTTCCCTTGATATCTATTAAGTTATTATGGTAAAGTTGCAGAGTCTATAAGTTTTTAATATAATAAAGTGGAATAGTAATAAAAACGTACATTAATAACAGCATTTTAATAACGAATCTTATATCTTATTATTTTTTTAAAGATTACTTATCAGCTTGCTTCCTCTTTATTCTTCATTTCACATTAAATAATGTTGTAAAAAGATTATGATAAATATTTTTTCCAATACATATATATTCCCTTACACTCCGTTTTAGACGTTAAGAATTGATTACAAAGAGTCGGTTTCATATTCTCTTCCATGTAATATTAAATCAAAATAATTAAAAAATATCCATAAGAATTCCTTTAAAGAGGTTTATATCTTCATATAAATCTGAAATAACGAAATATTATTCTTGTAATAATTACAATGTAAAATTATACTCGAACATATATGACCAATTTAGATTCTAAAACTTTTAATGATCGTGGAATTGCTTATCTGTTATATTACAATATGGTATAAATATATAGGTAGGTAGGTAGAAATGTAACAAAACAAAGAACTCGACTTGTATTTCAGCACATTCTCATGCGCCGCGACGTTAAATATTTGGTTGGAGATGGGACAAATACTTTCCAGTGAAGTTATAAAACAGCTTATGTACTAGCACATGTTACCGACGACGCTCTTCGGATCAAGATACTGTGGAACGAGCATTGATGCTTTGCCCCAGAAATAGGTTTCGCAGGCGTACTCTTGCAGTCGCATACTGCACGCTTCTAAGTCTTGTCACTCTGAGTGTTATACATACAAATGCTTGATAGATCATTTATTTAAATCAGATGAGCATGCCTGCCAGTGGGAATAATACTAACAAATACTTTAATACCGGTGCGGCTGTTAGATGCCTACTTCTGACTTTTCACCTGACAGTTGTTCTGCGACGTGACGTGTACGATACTGCGCTTCACTATATGTTCTAATCTGACCTCCACACCGCAGAGTATGTGATATATATTGTTTATCCCGCAGTTCACAATCCAATCATTGTAACAAACACTCGTCTAAATACCATTTTTCTATTATAGCGTGTATGCCTTATCAGTGGTCTGGGTGGACACAGAATGTGCATACACCTGCTATATGTTTTATGGTCCATATATGTCGGCGGAAGCACTATAATAAAGGTAGTTAGTATGCAGGCTGAAGGCAGGTTCAGCTGAGGGCAGCGGCCGGCAGGGCGCGCGCCAACAGACACAAGTACGGCGCCATCTAGTGGCTATGTAACGAAGTGATTACACTGTCACCGCATTCTTTATGAATGCTCTCGTGCGAAACCAAATGAGTGATAATGACGAACGTGATAGTTCACAGAAGCTTCTCTTACTATTCTACCAGGCGAACGTAGGCTCCACGTAGATCGAGCCCCGTCGGAGTGTTACGTTGTGAAATGCGATTTCCCATAGAGGTATGCGGCACACATTGTCAATACAGGAACATACACCACGCAGCTTCAAATCCTCGGGCATTGCGCCCACGCACCTCCTTAACACCGCTTCCCCGAGGCCTTACTACGTACTTACCCTTTGGTGGGTTTCCCAGTCCAGGTGGTTCTTGTTGATTCACTACACTCGAGACGGTAACTCGCGCTTCGTCGGCGATGCGTTGCAGACTGGAGGCCTCCGCGCGCTGCGGCCGCCCACCCTGCCCCGCGTGCTCTCGCCCCCCGCTTACCTGGACGCGTTGGCAGGTGATGGTGCGGGCGGGGTACAGAGCGGGGAGGCGCGGGGTCGGCACGCGGGTGAGACGCGACACTAACTCAGCGCGCCAGTGTATGTCGACGCGCGAACTGGTGCGCGCGTTTCCGATCGCCGTAATGTCTGCGAACGGGTCGGTCGCCCCGGAGCCGCGGCTCTGCCACGTGCGAAAGACTCCCGACTTCGATGGATACGGGTTCAATCTGCACGCAGAGAAAGGCAAACCGGGCCAGTATATTGGTAAAGTGGACGAGGGTTCACCGGCAGAGACCGCCGGGTTGCATCGCGGGGATCGCATCCTTGAGGTGAACGGGCATAGTATCGCCGGAGAAACACACAAACAGGTAGTAGCGCGCATCAAGGAACGGAGTGAAGACGCCGAGCTGCTCGTGATCGCACCGGCGCCGGGCGACCCCGTCCCGGAGTTAGACGCACCGGAGCGAACAGCACGCGCAGACTCCGCCGAGCCCCCGCGCGACAGTCCTCCGCCTGATCCGCCGCGGCTCAACTTACAAATGACGGCGGCAGAGATGCGCGCACATCTCGCTGCCAAGAAAAAATTTGACCCTAAAAAAGTGCCCATGGACCTCAAGTCCAAGTTTGACATAGTAAAGAAGCTGTAATCGCGGTGCCGAACGGTGCTGCGCAGCGAGGCGAGAGCGACCGAGTGGGTGGAGCAGCCCCGTCACCACTGTGCTGTGATGTGTTGTGTTGTGCATGTGATCGTGTAATGGCGCGCTCCGGCCCCGCGCCCCGCGTCCTCGCTCTGGGAGTTGCCATTGACTCGTGTGCGTCGCGCCCTGCCATCGCGCGAGCGCACTTTAGTGATACGATTTATCTATGTTATAATATTCTGTAATTTATTTTACGAAAGATTCAAACAGTTTCGATTTATTAACAATGATTTATTTAAATGTATAGTTTATAGCTATGTATGTACTAAGTGCAATTATTGTTTTATTATTATCAATAAATATAATTTAAAAAGGCAGTGTATTTAAAGAGCGCGCGGCGACGTAGCACAGCCTGCGCTTCACATCCTCACGTAGTGTCTGCTCCCGGTTCTCAGCTCGTTCACACGTAACTTTCCACAGCGACGAGATACAGCGCACACCCCGACCCCACCCATGCTGCGCTAGCACCATACCGCCTACACTCTCGTTGTCAATATGCCCTCGCGCTCTCACATACACGCGCACAAACGGCCGTTCGTGCGATTCAGATCTAAGTGATCTAATACATATATGATATCACACCAACATACTGCAAAAATGTATTATAACATTCACATTCTTCTACTGTAATGTCTATAAATTAAATTCATATCATACAAGGCAAGTATCAAACGATGTAGTAGTTATATTATTAAATCAAAAATACTTTATTAACTTAGGTAAAACCCTGAGAAGGCACTTACGAACCAGTTTGAAAAGCGTTCCAGTCATCGAGAAGAGCTACTGAGAAACCCAATCTAGTTTTTCAATATTTTTTTTTACTGTGTACGTATGAAATATACACAGTTATTAGTGTGAACTGAATGTGATACAAAGTATAATGATTTAATTATTTATATGATTTCGTTTTGTTGAAAATATCGAAATTTATGTCAATGTATTCAGTTTGTACAGTAAATTGCCTTGTGTGATTGAAAAACAATATATTCAGAGGTGATTTTTGCAAGTACTATGTTCAGTATTATCAAAAGTAATGTTCGTAGTATGGTATTTGTTCAGGAATACTAAGAATAAGTTAGTCGAGGTAAAATACACTAGATTTTTAAAGCCATTAATGTTGTTACAAAATCTTATCGATATGTCGTAATGTTACTATCGGTATCATACTGTACTTTCGACATCCCTAGGATAATGCTGTTATGTATTATATGTAGTATGTGCATACATATGAGTATACATATAAGCAAAGAGGTTTATCAAAGTTTAGTCCTTAGAATTTGTTGTAAATGTCTCTAATAATAACGATGACGTCAGTTTACTCCGCACCGCACTGCGCTCATGTACACTGTACATCCAGAATGCTGTCGTCGAGTGCGTTCAGTGCTGTGCTGCTGTGGAGCGGGCTCATAGCGCTGCGCTCCGTCCGTCTCGCATCACTTATACTCAAACCATTACCTATCATTTTGCTAAGTATTAATTTATGTATAGCTAGTAGCTATTGATAAATTTGTAGCCTTCGTATATACTCTTCTCCACAAAATATATCATAGACGTCTATTGCATGATTGACTAATTTCGAATAGATATTTTAGAATTTTCTGTCTGCCAATTCATATTTATTTTCGAATATAACTTAAAAGTGGCTTTTACCGATGCGCTGAAATTTTGTATGCAATGTTATTATGAAGTTGATGACTATAAAAATTAAGAACGTAGATTATTTAACCTCAAAAAGATATGTGTTACTTTTGTTCTGAATATATATTCGTAATATAACAACGTGTAACAAACCATATAAGATAAATAATAAACATAATTTTCCGAAACTTTATAGGTTCTAATATATTATGATGAGTTTGTTCAATAATTTTATCTTTATGGGGCTGGTGGGACCGTGTAAATAACTTCCATCAAAAGAGTGGGATGAAAAATAATAAGGAATAAAAAGGAGTAAAAAAAGAGCGTGAATCAGTAGGTGGCCTTGACTATAAATAAATAAAGTAACAAAGACTCCAAATAATGAATGTGAACTAACCTGCAACTCAGTACCTCGTAAAGACAGTCTTTTGATCTATTCGCGAGGAAACATTTGCGTTATTTTTTTTTCTTGTTGTCACGATGACATGCATACAACTTATTTGTAAAAGCGTCTGTATACTTCATATTTGTTGAATAAGGTGCAGACCCACAACGCATCTCATTATCTGAAGCGCCGCTATTAAATTTAATTATAAGGATTAAGGGACCGTAAATCCGTTTCAAAGTACAAATTAAAATTGACGTTAATACGGCATGAAATAGTTTAGAAAAAAGGGAAATTTATAATAGCTGAGGAAACATTAACGATTATATAACACAATACAAGTATATTTCTCAAGTTACGCGTTTTTCACCTCATTTTTTTCTATAAATGGATAGTTTTATTCACCACCTGAATAATACCTGTATTTAAGTATCTCATTCTCTATCTCCTCCTATCTCTCGTGGTCGTCAACTTTACGTATATTTTACCTAGACGCCGCTCTGTAACAGTCTTCGAAAGCTTTAAACTGGGAATTTAATAGATAGCACATCCAGCTCTGCACTTCCTTTCTCGTAAATTAAATTATGTGAATGTAATTTTGGGTTGCAGCCAAGTTTTACTCCGATGTTTTAACGGTCTTCCAAATAAAAGCTTTGAGTTTAACCGACAAGTAACAAACTACGTAATACTAATGGTTCCCTGTCGCTGTTTAGCTATGATGAAGCTATTCGGTGTTGAGTATTGGGTCAGTTGTTGGATAAAAATAAACGAAATAACAATGGCTTACTAATTGCTTTCGTCGATGACTTAGTAGTAAGTAGGTACAGAGATGTGTAGTTTTTTATTTTCCCACTACGTGATTATACGATAACATTTTACAATTTTGCGGCCCTAATAGGCTAGGTCATATTAGTTCTGATAGGATTTTCCACTTCCGAGTGAAAGATGTAGTATTCCCACCCCAAATTCACTTAGGTGTATCTCAGGAATCGATTCTCGCACCTTCACTATTGAATGTATTCACCAGTGACTTACCTCGATCTTCGAAGGCTGAGATAAGTAGTTACGCTAATCATACAGTCATTTCCTCCTCAGACAGGCAGTGAATCAATGTTAGAATCCGCATCGCAATAAGAATGGTATCGTAGATAGCAGGTCGAAGTCAACCCTGATAAGAGTCCGCTATACTCTTCGATGCTTGTAAAGATCGTTATAAGTTCATTTTTAAGCCCTACGTCGATAGAGTATAAGTTCACGCTTTATAAAAGATGGGCTCGTCCCGTTCTAATATAGAGTTATTCCGTCTTCGCTCATATGTCAGGATTGCGTTTTCGTAAGATGCAGATCTTATAAGATCGATTCGTACGGCCCGAAGAACGATATTCTTAAGGAATTTGAGTTTCAGTCGATCTGGATGTACATAAAGTACCTCACGATCAGTTGTTTCGAAAAAGCGGCGAATAATCCCAGCTTGTCAATACCATTGTATGCGCTGTAAATTACACGAGAGTACTCAATACTCCGCATAATAAAAGATAGTACCTCTCCGAATCTTTAAATAAAGCATGTACTCGCCCACGCCCTCATAACTATAGATCACGCCATCATGATCTGGTGGGGAATTTCGCTACAGTATACTTGTTGCCACTTTTCTCGGCAGCGTCACAAGCTTAGGTTTGATTCCTCGGATTGGAGGCCGCTGCTAGAGCGATATAGTTACACTGTTCATTTTACCGATAATCACCCACGCTCATTTATCTACGTAAGAGATATGGTGGAAGAGTTTAATTTTTTCCCTTATTTTTCGAACTTGCTTAGTTTAGTTTAGCCGTGTTATAAGATTCGAAATACATGTTTGAATTCGTGAGCCACACATGCATGTATACATGTGTAGCTTACTAACCCATAAATGTATGTATAGTTTAGCTTAGTCAGATGCACCAGTCGCGATGTTGCAATTAAAGCAACAGTCCAAGCCGAGTTTCGGCCACTTTGAGACCCTTGAACTTGTTGTCATATTGTTGAGCGCCTTATGCACTCAATCCAAAAGATCCGGTGAAACTACGGAGGCCTGTCACAATGACACCGGTAGTTAGTTCTAAAAAAAATAATAATTGCGAAATACTCGTAGTTGGTGAATATAATTTTATTCTACTTATTTACAAAAAATTACAGCTAACATTAATGAAATGTTGTTATTTCATCAGTAACATGGTTAAAAGTTAACCACAAGTTTTTACTTACAGAAATATACATTAACAGAGAAAAAGAGAATCATAGATACAAATAAACAAAAAAAAACAATGATTACAAACACAAAGTAAAAACTCATGAGAGAAGTCTCTAAACAAAAGCGATGTTATTACAAAAAACAAAAATACGTGTTAAATACTTGGTTTAAAAAGGGATCGTAATAAATGCACCGCGCTTACCTGAGGCAAGTTCGCTTTATCCTTTGTCATAAGTCTAACCTTTTTTTTAACGTGGAGAGAAAATCGTCATGGACTGGCAAGCTTTCGGGGGTAGGCCCGACTTGAGCCGCCCACCACCTACGTGCTAGTCATGCAGGGGTGGGTCCTTACGAGCATGCTCCGCGACATCCCCGGCGGCAGGCGTATCCCACGCCACACCCGGCTGAGGCAGCCCGGTTGTGCCTCCCAGCCCGCCGAGCCCGTGCAATGGTACTCCAAGTCTCCCGACCCTTTTCCCCTGGATTCAGCCAGCAGCGAAGAGGCTTCGCATGTATAACCTAACCTAACCAAAGCGAGACAAAAGAGCAAGATGGCGAACATTCAACTAGCGCGGTGCTTTTAAAACGTAACATTTGTAAAGCAAATATCCAAGACGTATTTAGCTTTTTTGCAATAACACAATGTTGTCTAAGGCATGATACGCTAGTGTAAAACAAATATACATTGTTGCCTAAAGAATACAAATATTTTCATTCTCGAATCAGAAAAGCATTTTGCCGATATGTTGTCTTTACAAATGTTATATGTAATTGTTTAGGTTTTCTCATTATACTTGTAGGCACATATAACTGAACTGATATCGGGTATGGTCGCGTCATAATCATTTGTTTACATAACTCCTAGATTACTGGTGATGTGGAGGACGTTCCGTAGAATAAGCAGCAGTCAGTAGTAGGAGCGCAATGCACGGCTGCCATTAGCCACCACTGAACAGTAGACAGTAGGTCGAGGACGAGGCCGCCACCTCGCGGCTGAATCAGTTCCCGAGAGATAAATCACAATCACCTTGAATAGATAACATCGGTCGAAATCGTAATATTTATATTTTACTATATTCACAATGAATCATCATTATACATCCTGCTTGTTTCTACTTTATTGCGATAATTTCAATAATAAAGTAAAAAATTAACAACGCATTGCTTACTCGACTGAATAACAGATTGTTTAATCGATTAGTTTATATGTACCGGCTTCTCTCGTCATCGTGGAAATTGGAGTGATCACGTGATACAGTACACTTTCAATTTCAATTACTGTTTTCTTGTATAAGACTTATTCTGATACGCTAGAGCCTTACCTCTCCCTGCCCCCGCTTCACCGCTTCGTAGCGCCGTGTACCCGTTTACATCGAAGTTGTGTGTGTAATTAGGTATACAAGTTGTGCTCGAGGAACCTGTTCCGTCTGTACGAGTACACCTAAATGTGCACGATACCCAATGAATGGACAAACTAATTTATAAGGAAAAATGTACGATGTAAACCGCCCCACCGAACCGTTTCACAATTATACTACATGCTCTGTAGAGTGCGGCGTCAGATCAGTGTTTACCTTAACATGTCATCAATTTCTAAACAAATATTACAATTTACAAGTACGTAAGTGTACATCGGTTTAGAACGGGACGGCCGGTGCAGAGTGTCGTGTCCCGATTTACGAGCGCTCAACCGGTTTGCACAACTATTTAAAAAATCTGTTTCCACAAATATTGCTAAACCCAAATTTTTTCTTGCTAACTATCATGTATATAACAAAAATATTCACTTAGCTTTATGCTCCCTTAACTTCCAATGTGTTGTGTATAGAGGGAGGAGGCACCCGTACGCACACACACTGCACGCCCTCTGTCATTTACCGTTATGACTCAATGGTTGAAATTCGTGAGCGCATAATAGCAATCATGTTTCCTTATTCACATAAAAAATACTCTGTAATTCTAAGAATATTAAAGAAAAACAAACACTTTAGATATGAGATAAAACATAAAAAGGTATTTGTTAGAAACAGTTATATGCCTAATTAATAAATAGATTAGTCTGTAATTATAACAAATAGGAAGAGGCGCAGTCACTTTTGGATTCAATTTCACATTAACATCCCGGACACAAGCGCGCTGGCCTAATGTAATCAGTATTCGTTTCTAATTCCCTATAATATCCTGAAGATTACGAGAATTAATTTTTCTTTGAATTGTTAAGCATTATTATCATCACATGAGATTTGCTTCGGCTAACGCCTTGTGTAACGATGTATTATTTGTTCAGGGCGTGAGAGTATCCGAACTTGGATATTGATGGAACTAAAATTGTCAGGAGTAGGGTTCTGTGCTAACGGCAAGGCGCTGTATCAAGGAAGTTAGCTACGAAAATTATAATTATATCACAATAAATTTTACGTTTTCATCAATGCTATTTGACAGACGACAAATAAAAATCTACTATATTTTACGTGTGCTAATTATTATTAGAGCGGTTGCATCAATTTCCGATTTATATGTATTATGTGAACAGAACTCTCACGAGAACTATTTATTTTTTAGTTTCTGTCTCTATAACCTTATGTTAAGAATACATATGTAGTACATATGTATTTTAGTATTTCTGTAGTATTCTGTAGTATATATTAACATATTATAACATATGTAGTACATACATAGGCATTTCCTAATGCAATATACAGGCTGAATGTTTGGACAGTAGCAATATTTAAAAAAGATACTCTGCATTTGATGCTCGTTCTTAATTAAATAAAAAAATACAAAAATTATACACAATCCTCTATGCGTTTATGTTAAAGCATGACTATATGTATTTGTTATTCAAAATCAAAATACTTTTTATTCAATTTAGGCCTTGAGAAGGCATTTATGAACTTCAAAACTACCACCGGTTTGGAAAGCAACCCAGTCATCTAGAAAAACCCGCAAGAAACGCGATTTTGTTAAATATTCCCCTGATATATATACCAAGTTATCTATTTTTAATTCAGATTTTATCATACACTAAGTTTACTTGAGAAAGAAGTTGCTATTTTAATATTGGCTGTCTAAATAAAGAGGTAACTTTGTGGACGTCCTCAGCACCACCAATATTCGTGCGCTGCGAGCTGTGCAACCTACTGTGACGTTGAGGGTGACACGAGGCTACAAGACGGTGTCCTTGGCGTCGGCCATCGTCTTGGCCGGCTCCCTTCCCTAGGAGCTAGAGGCGGAAGTGCTTTCCGCCGTATATAATTATGCGGCGGTTAAGAAACGAATGGGAGAGCCTCTAGCTCCTAATGAAATAGAAGAAAGACGGAAGATTGAGAGAGGGGTGAGAATGGAGAGGTGAAGACGGGATCTGGCGGACGCGCAGTATTGTAGATATACTACCGATGCCATCCACCCGATCCTGCTGGACTGATGTAATCGAGGATGGGGCTCCCTGACAGTCTGTCTGGTGCAGGTGCCGACCGGACTCGGGTGCTTCGGTTGGTACCTTCACCGGATAGCACGCAGGGAGCCAACCGCCATATGCCATCAGTGCGGCGTTGATCCGGACACCGCACGGCACACTCTGTCTGAGCGTGCTGCATGGGAGGAGCACCGTTGCACTCTGACTGCGGCGGTATGTCGTGATCTCTCGCTGCCAAGCGTTGTAAAAGCTATGCTCGGCAGCGAGGATGTATGGGATATTGTGACGAGAAGGAGGTGGCGGAGAGGGTCCGCGAGGCAAGAAGAGGCGTCAATTTACATGCCTTCTCCCACCACCGTAGCCGGACCTAGAGAAGGTAAGTCGGAGGGCCCATCATTGCGGATGAGACGGTGTGTACACGGCTTGCTGTCTCCTAACAAGACGGGGCCCGGCGGCGGCACTTTTGCTGCTGGGCCAACCGTTGGGGCGGCACGAGATCTCTATAGATTTCATCGTGCTGCCCCAGTGGTTGTCCCAGCAGCAAAAGTGCCACCGCCGGGTCCCGTCTTGTTAGGAGACAGCCAGTCAACAATAGCGGCTAACGTACACCGTGGGGTTTTAGTCCGTGCGAGTTGGATATAACCCACACTCTACCCGGAGAGGTTACGTTATCTCCCCCACGTAAAAAAAGGTAGGTTATGCTTTAAAAACCGATGCGCGATTTCTGTAAGTATAATTATTCTATTCTCAAACCAAATATAATTTGTCATAATGTAGCTAGCTTTGATTGATAATTTATATCGTAATGTAACCAAATAGATTTCAATATGTTATGGCATGTAGCTTTAGTTTTGCTATTGTTTTTAAGCAAGTGGAAGGCTTCTCAAAAATTGTAACAAACATCATGTTTTTGGGTACCAATGGGTTAAAAGGGGCTTATAATAATAAAATTATTTCTTTAACTAAAATAAACTGTTAGGTTTGGCTCACGAAATAAGTATTTTTCTTTAAAAATAAAGAAAAAAGAGAGCTCTGATGAGATCTCATACTGGGGTTAAACGGATTTTCGAATCGCCCAAAATCGCCCGCGGTGGCTAAATTTACCTTTATATTCTAGTTATATTTTTTCATTGCCCGAAAACTCTAATAAAAAAGTTTTCTATAAATGAAATCTAGCTAGATCAATTTATCGTTCTCAAAACCACCTACATATTAAATTTCACAAAAATCGCTGGCGCCGTTTCCGAGATTCTCATTATATAACAATATAGAAATATACGAGAATTGCTCATTTAAAGGTATTAGATAAACTCAGGGTTGCCGCTTATAGCTTTCAACACCGGTCATTGCACCATAATTGTATTTATACTTTTGAAAATCTCAAAACAAACTTTAACTTAGATTTTCTTGGTTGTTTATTAGTATTTGTTTTAATATTATTATTCTATGTGTTAAATGTGACTATGAAGTATCATATCCTAGAATACTCCGAGCGTTTTAACTTTCACCTGGTATAACAGGCATACGAATTCTAAAATTTACTAAAATAAAATTATAAGCTCTTTGCGATATGGAGAAATCATATAGATTCTGCGAATTACCCCTGGATAAACGGCGTATGATTGCTGACATTTCTTTCCTTTTAAAAACTGCCCAAAACAAGGTCGACTGTCCAGATCTCCTCTCAAAAATTTATTTAAGAGCTTCGTCTACTGTTCTTCGTCATAGCTCATTAATATATTTGCCTCATTGAAGTACCAATTATAGAAAAAATAGTTATTTTTTGCGAAGTAGTTGTAATTATAATAAGCTTAGTAAAGAGTTTAATTTAGATCTTTTTAATACTCCATTTAAAATGCAGCAAAACAGGCGATCATCAAAACATTCTTTGATATATGTAACTTTTCACTGTATTACGATTACTATATTTTTATTCAGCGCTTAATATCTTCTTGTAACTGTTTCATTATCTATTAGTGAATATCTTTAGTTAACTTTAAGTTGACTATTGTATTTTGTATTATGTAAGAAAAGCTGTTGATATTCCTTTGAATAAATAAATAAATAAATATTCATTTAATGAAGTGTGTCATGTTCCTATAATACGAGTATATAGTAAGCTATTTTTAGAGAAAGAATTAGAGAAAAAGCTATTTTTAGGTAGAAATATACATGGAGCGTGAGTTTAATTGACTTACCAAGATTAAATTTAAATGCATTTACTTATATGTGTTCAAATATCGGTTTTTAGAGGAAATTCAATGTAAACGGAGGCGTGGACATGGCTAGTGTTAACATCAAAAATAACAATGGAACAACCTGTGAAGGTTAAGTAGAATGTAGTAGCATTTGATCGCATGTAGCGTCGACACCGGCACCGATACCGCGCAGTGTCCTCTGCAGCTCTGGTGCGAGATAACGAGTTGTGACCTTAGAGTGCACAGCCCCGTGACCATAGCATAAATATATACAGAAGGTTCACTTAGGTCCGAGTTGTGGTAATCGTGTTCACAGCTAATGTTTTTCATATTGATGCACTTATTTCAAACAACCTGAGAATGAACCTCGGCTTACTGAGGGAGCTAGTAAGTTATGTTGCAATAATCGGCGTAAGAAAAGCAGAAAACATGTTATTAGTATACAGCGAGACTGACGTCATGCAGTTCTTGTCGTGATATTGCATTCTATTTAGGATCAACTGAAGTGTAGTAAACATCCATCTCACAGGGCTTCAATAAAAATATTTTCTAGACATTCGTTAAGTTTTTATAACAGTGTTTTTTTAAGTTAATGTCAGTGTAATATTTTAAACTCTTTTGGACGGTTGATTCTAAATTTAATATTTCTCTCTCTTGGGATCCTATGTCCCCAAAACTGTTAGTGCTGAGAGCAGGCACAATAGTTCTCCATCTAAAACTGTCGATTGCTTGACGCTTCATCTCACTCCAAATAAGTTCATCTTCGTAAACTTTGCGAGCACAGATCTTCGCTAAGTCTTCCTGGATCGATCACGTTTCTGCTTGCCTTGGGGATTCCAGTCCAATGCCTGATTATTCTTCATACTGAATAATTTATTATATTTTGTAATAAGGACCACGTATACTCGTACATGGAGGAATGTAAATAAATAATTTGATTGCATGATCCATAGAAAATCGAAAATTTCAATGTAAACCGTTATAAAATAGTTATTAATACCGAGTATCTGTATACGAGGTGATACAAGCGCTAATCAATTTATTGGATTTCACGAATATATCAAACACCTGTAAATAAATTCCTATGCATTACACAATATACCACGTAGAGTAGCAACACGAGGCGGGGCGGGGCGGGCTGCGGTCACGCGGACCTGATTACTTACTAATTATGACTAAGGCTTCAAAATTTCGTTAAACTACATTAAATTTAAACGTGCAATTGCGGTGTTATCTTGCGTATATGATAATCTTATCTCCGTGCATATTTCTACCAGATTTAATGTAGAGCTTACTTTTCAAAATTACTATAAGGTGTTTACTATTGCTGATTACTATATAAGTGTGCAAATGCTTATCTTTGGGATACCGTAAAGATATGAAATCTTCTCCCGGGCTCAGTGTGCCTGAGCAGATTAAAAGACAGCTATGCTCTGCCATTAAACATATATATGTATATATATTATGTATATATACGTATTTTGTAGAAGATACATTTTTCTACACATATATGAAACGAGATTTTTTTTTAAATTGTGAATACCGCGTTATGGATTTTTTTTTAAATAAGGAAAAAATAAAAAACTAAATGACTTTCCTATGAAAATTAAGAACTCGTACTTGGAGATAATTTTTTTGAGGTGTCTATCAACCTATTTTCAGTGTGTGGTTTTCAGTTTCAGTTCATATGTATAATACATATATATTAGGGTAGGCCCAAAAAAATGCATACACTGAAAAATAGATTGGTCTACCAACCTATTATGATTATATGATTCCGACAAACATAAAACGTTCAAATAATATGACGCATTTTAAATCTTCTATATTATAAAAAAAAAAAAACAAAAACTGTAAATCGTTACTCTTTCGTACATAGAGATAATATTTCCCGAAAATTGATTTTAAGACGGATTTTAAAGGTAATAGACAACGCAGACGAAGCTGCGCGTATTAGGTAGTATACAATAAAAAAGGGAGGGATGTTTTCAATAGCCTCTTAAACCTAAGGCACACATACTTATGCACGTATCTCTAGAATAATGATATTAGATTGTTAAACATATAGATACGCTTCATATGCTAAAACTAAGTTTTATTGTTGTCGCAATACGCGCGCTCTATCTGCCTGTTTTAAAGACTGTGGTTGACGACGTTCAAAATCATTAACCGTAATGTATAATACGTGTTTTAAGTAAATGATATTGTATTATTGATACATTCTATTTATTTGGTGGAGTTTAGGTGTCGACGCGTTTATCAGAGAATGTTTTAATGGTCTCTTTATCAGGGAGTTAAAGTCATTATACGATATGCTCGGACGTCGCACTTCAACCCAAGTGAACGCCGTACTGCACTCTGCACTGGCACTTTCCCCCACTATACTCACCGCTCACCTGTTGCTCCTGAGCTCGGTGTACTACCCAATAGTAGTATCATCAATTGCAACAGGTATAGTTACAGCTATCAACATCCTTAGATGTTTATTAACGGCGACAATTTAGTATAACACAACTAAAGGGCCCGGCGAACGTTGTCCCGTTCTGATAAGAATAAAACCTTGGCAAATTATATATCAAAGCCTTCCTCGTGAATTACTATACCTATTGGTGAACACTGCATGACAATCCGTTCAGTAGTTTTTGTATTTATTGCGAACAGACAGACAGTGGAATTTTCTTTTATAGTATTTAGTGATATGAGGCTCTCAGTTAAGCAGAGTAAAATGTATATCATATAGGTGTATATCATATATGAGACACTCAATTGAGTAGAATAAAATATGTCTACCTATATACGAGACTCAGTTGAGCACATGTCAAAAAACAAGAAGTTTCCTCACGATGTGTTCCTCCACCGTCAGCCGATAGTGTTACTAATCTAAATTAGAAAGTGTACGCGACTTCCTAAAAATTCCTTTGTACATTGCCGTGGTTCGAAACTTCGGACATCGGATTCATATTCCACAAGTCACACTAGACTTGCCCCCACAACGGTATGATTAATGATGATTAGCTAAAATATCTTTGCGTCTACTAAAATGAAATGCTAATAAACAAGTGTATAGTTGTAACTTTAAAATGTCGTAACAATTATAAACATAATATTAATCAAATTACAATAGACTTTTTGCCATACAGTTATTAAAAGTTATTAAGCAAGTATTGAAAACTATACGAAGTGATTTTGACAACGCTCCTTGTGCACGACAGTTTTTACATCAAACAGCATGGAATGTCATAAAATAATAATATCCAGATCAGAATATCGCGTTATAATTTCATACCTGTGTGGAGAGTCGGAAAGACGAATAATTAAATTACATTGCACACCGTCTTTGACACAACCATTTTCAGTAGCCTAAGATAATACTGAAGAAATATGGGAAATAAAACTAATATGTACTTGAAAGTGAATAAGACGTAAAAAAAGCAAGTTATTATATTCTGATAATAGCCTCAAGCGGCTCTTTCGTTTCTTATTTTCGACTCTTCCACAAAGTGTATAGTGCAGATACGGAATATTATGTATTACCAGTGCCCGCGACTACGCCCGCTTGAAATCACAATTATAAACTCAGAGATTAATCAAATCATAGGATTGTAATGTGTATGAAAACTCGACATCGGTGATTTAATTGGCCCTACCCTTTGTGAACGATTTTGTTCTTCGAAACGCAGCGTGTCACTATAGTATGTAGCTGTACATCGTATACCTAATTGGAAAACATTATAGTGTTATCTACCCACCTCCGGTGCCGCTCGGCATTATCAATACACGAGATACTAGCGCCACAATATTAGAGATACGCATTGATACTAGCGCCAAGCGCCAACATATAAGAGAGACACATAAACACTAGCGCCATTTTATTAAAGATACATATATAGGAATTATTATAATTAGGAATAACATAATAGGATATAAATAGGAATTGATATTGTTGATTTATTACTTGCATAACATAGAGTTGTTAATTAATAGTAATTGCTTTGACTTCCATAGTTTGACCTATAAAGTCGCTACTCTACACACATCATTGTATGTCTAAACATATTTTAGATACATTAATAACAATGATTTTATATAGAATTGACGTACGTAGATAATAATAGCCGTTCTGCAGTACTGGCCGTTTCAAATCAAAATAATTTTTGTTTGGCTAAGAATTCTAATTTTAAATTAATTTTATTTTAAAAACATGGAATTCTTTTCCAAAATTAGTAATTTGTTTATTGATTAGTGTTTTACATTTTCATCACATCTCAATCTTTTTGTTATCATGAATACGTTAAAAATTCAAGTAATTATTGAATATGAGTACCGTCGTGGCAGTAACGCGGCACAAGCGGCACGCAACATCAACGACGTTTACGGAACTAACACTACAAACCAACGCACCGCCTATTATTGGTTTGCTCGCTTCCGTTCTAAGAATTTCGGCCTGAAAATGAACCTCGCGGTCGTCTGAACACTTTGGTTGACAATGACGAATTAAAGGCGATTGTGGAAGCTGATGATACACAATCTACGGCTGAATTAGCAGCACCGTTTTGACGTTAGCGTCAAAACAATGTTGGTCCATTTGCGTCAAATTGGCAAGGTAAAAAAGCTTGACAAATGGGTGCCCCACGAACTTGGTGATCGCCAGCGCGAAGTACGCGTCGAGACGTGCCTTGCACTGCTCAACAGACACACAAAGGAAAGAATTTTGAACCGCATTGTTACCTGCGATAAAAAATGGATTCTGTTTCATAACCTTAAACGCTCAGCAAATTGGTTGGATCCTGGTGCAGCACCTAAAAAAGCTCTAAACGAAAACTTACCCCTAAAAAAGTGATGGTCACTATTTGGTGGTCTAGCGCCGGTATGATTCTTCATAGCTTCTTACCAAACGGGATGAGCATTACTGCAGATGTGTACTGTGAAGAACTGATCACAATGATGGAGAAGCTGGCACATCTCCAACCAGCATTGGTCAATCGCTCGTCTCCGCTGCTTTTGCACGACAACGCGCGACCTCATACTGCACAGCAGACGGTCACCAAGTTGCAAGAACTGGGGTTGGAAGTTCTCCGTCATCCGCCCTACTCACCAGACCTTGCGCCTATAGACTACTACTTTTTCCTAGAATTTGGAGACTCCTTGGCGAGAAAAAAAGTCAATACCTGAGAGGCAGTACAAAATGCCTTTGAAGAATTTGTGGCCACCCGTCCAGCTGATTTCGTTAAGAAGGGCATCAATAAACTGCCACTGCGTAGGCATAGATGCATTGATTGCATGGGTGATTACTTCGATTGATACAAATAAAAAATACATGAAAAAAATCGTTTAAATTTTTTCATACAAAACGGCAATTTTATAAGTAAAGACCTAATATTAATTTATTCGTTAATTATTATCTTTGTGTTACTTAAAATATGTAGCAGAATTATAAGTAAATAGTAATTGCTTTGATGTATGTAGTTCGTCTTATAAATTATATAGTTTGGCCTATAGAAGGCAAGATGTCGGTGTCATCAATCTATGTGAAAGTTGTGTAAGGCGTAACTCTGGCCAAATAAAGATTGAAAGTAACTACGAAGTATTTATTGGCATCTCTGACCGCATCGACTATGTGTTATACACCCTCTAACAATAGCTACGTTCATTTTTTAAGAATGTAGCGTGAGAGATGTTAGTTCCAGACATCAAAATTGTTTACTATGAATGTACTATATCATATGTAAGACATACCCTTATTTTATACCAGTGTATAAACTATTACCATATTAAATTTCGTCAAAATCCACCGAGAAAACTAATTGCATGAATCCCGTACAAATGCCAGACAGACGGACAGTTTTTTTTTAAACTATGGAAATATGTTCTCTGTTTTTGATTCTAAGCCCCACCAGAGTATTTTTTCTTTAAAATATTTGATATACAGATTTCGCCCCATTAGCCCTTTATTATAATAGATAGACGCTGACAGCACTTGTACTAAGCTAAGACCAATTGACTTCAAGGATATAATGAGGATGCGACAATGAGCTATACTTTCGACGTGAGACTCATGCGAAACTATTTATTACGAGTTAACGCAGTGGACTTCGATACTTGATGGCAATACCGCTGTTTTCGTTTATCTGCATCTTGTTGTTATCGTATTAATACGTATCTCCATAATTGTGTTTTACTTTAAGGAAACGTTTTGTATGTGACATGACAATATTATATAAAACGGAAAAGCCACTACGAGCGGGTAGCAATGCTTACACATTCATGTGTAATTATTCCGTGGGCTCGATATGTCACGACACTTCAAAGAGTATCACTCTTATATACACTTTACGCATAATTGTACATCTTACTGAGGAGTTAATGAGAACAGTAGGGAAGAGAAAATAGTCAAATATACGTCTTCGGTTTCATTATTACCACCGTTCGTCACTTTATACACAGGAAACAATATGACATCAATGATATTCCAAATATTTGTAATATCATTGGATGACATAGTGACATTTCCTGTAGTGACATATCTCGAAAACAGTTTCTTAAAAACGTCACCGAATATGAGTAGTTCGCGCTATATTTTTAAATCAATAATTACTCATAAGTGGCAGTCAGCGCCAGCCCCCGTTCTTCTCTGTACCCTGCTGATGCAGATCTAGTTCATACATACTAGTATACTAGATCGGAATGAAAACAATGTTATTTTCACAAACCTACATATTATAAAACAAAGTCGTCTGTCATGTCTGTCTGTCTGTTCACGATAAACTAAAAGACTACTGGACGGATTTTCATGAAGGTTTCTCCAGGAAGGTTTAAGTACATTAATTTGTTAAGGTATTTTTTATTACCAGGGCGGGACAACGTTCTGTTACATCCCTATACAATATGCACCTAAGGCGCATTCAGCATTTCAATATTTCAAATGACGCTGGTTTGTCACGTGCATTATTGCAAGTTATGCATTTTTAGTTTACCTATATATGAATTCATTTTAATAAAGTAGTCTTGACTTAAACCTCGCGGAGTACGGCACTGTCCGCTCTTTACAAAATTCGGGAGTCAGTGAATATAAAAATAAGACTGTATATTTTTTCGAAATATACATATCTTAACACAAAGGTGTAATTTAATTTTTTTTAAAAAGGAAAACCAGCGAGGCCGCCTAACAGTTCGCCGGGCCCACTAGTCTTTATATACAAAAATCAATGTCTGTATGTTTGTCTTCTATACATTCCGAAACTACTGATCAGAATGTGATAATAATTTTGTAGGATTTTCTGGGGATGCCCGAGTTGATTCCTGGCTCGAATAATTTATACATGTGTATATAAATGTTTTTTTTTTCATTTAATGAAATTCTATATTTTCAAAAAAGAAATGGCTTTTTTTTCTTTTAAACCTTTTTACACCGCATTTGATATTATTTTGACATGTTCGACATATTTCAATTAAATATCAATTATCACAATTAATCAATCCCATTTGTATCAATGTCATTGCTTAGGAACTTATGTAGTTCTGGTATAGATATGAGGACATAGTGGGATCCAGGGTAACGAAGCTGTTGACCTTATCGCTAAAGAAGATATCCAGACTGGATATTTTGATCACTATAAAACCTATATTCAGAATTAATCCTCCCCAAACAAGACTGATTTGTTTCCATTATGGAACTCAAACTGGAATGTATCCACAAATCATATGCTTCCGGATACATTCAGGATAACATTCTGGGTAAGCCAAAGCTTTATAAGTTTCGTAACTGTTACGAACTTGCTGTGTTTCCTATCTGTAGACTGACGATCTATCTGTAAAGATGTGCTCTCCAGTCCATCTTGCAGAGTGAGCTCTGATTCTGAGGAATCAGGAACAACTAAATATGTACATGTGTGTCGGACGAAGGCCACTTTTTTTTCGATTGCCCCAATTTAGGATTACATTTTATGATATTTTACTTAACAATATAATACGTCCGTCTGATTTTAACAAACGCACAAAGGTGTGTGTTTTCTTCTTTTGTCAATACTATGGCTAATTTTATAAGTTTTAACAAAATTAAACTTTAACATAACACAATAACTAACTGTAATTATTATATAAATATATTTATTTATTTAAAGCATGATGTCTGTCTGGAACAATTAAAAATTAAAATTGAATACTACCTACAAAGTGACTCTCCTATGACTGACTTGACACTGGTAGAATTCGTATTTATGTAACTCCAATAGAAAAAGTTGAAGTTTATAATTCTGTATGTTCGAGGCAATCTCTGATACCTACTGATCCGATTTTGAAAACTCTTTCACTGTTAAAAAGGTATATTAGATTTTTTTTTAATTATGGTAAATTAATATTTTTAATAATTGATTATTATGAATATAATTAAAGTTATCAAAATTCTATAATATGGTGTGCGTTGCTGGAATGATTTTAAATATCGGATTAAAATCCATAGCCAAAATTAATTACTGTTGCATTTATATAAAAATACGAGATAATTTATTTCGACCAAAAAACTGTTTTTATGTGTAAAGGAAATAAATGTTACAATAACTAATTACTAAAGTTATTAGATACAGGTTTCATGTATACTTTACAAAATCTTATTAGAACAAATAACTAATTCAAAAAGTAAATTTCATGGAGATAAAGTTTACTGTTTACAGCATGTTAGCTGATGAAGTTGGTTAGAAGATAATGGGAAATAAAAACTATAAGCCGGTAAAATTACTGCGTTGTTGTTGCGAGGGTAGTAAATGGGGCGTGGAGGTGAAGCTTACAGGAGCAACCCTGGTGATACCGGGAAAACATTTCTTGCCAATATATATTGGATAGTTTGGATTCAATTCAGCAACACCTCCCTCCCTACTTCCTTTTCTCCTTTCTCCTCCCCCTATCCCACCAACACAGGCTGGCAACACACTTGCGACTCCTCTTGTGTTGCAAGTATCTATGGACGGTGGTGATCACCTAATATCAGGTGACCCATCTGTTCGTTTGCCTCCTATGACATAAAAAAAAGTTCCCGATTGTACCGTATAGTTGTCGTTATAATCGGGTTCTTGGTTTTTTAAGATTTTTCGTGCTGGAAAATGGAACCAATAATAACCGATTTGGCGCAGACGATGTTGTGCGGGTCATCTAATATTATAATAAAATGATAGATATACCCTTGTAATTATTTAAAAACGATTGCATAGATTTCGATGATTTTTTAGTCTTTCAATAAATATACTTGAACCTTATGGATAAAAAAAACAATAACTTCATTTAATATAAACTTACTACAATATTAAGAACTTATGGTTTTCATTAGCGATGTGCGGAGTCGGGTGAGCGCATTTCTGTTTATGTTTTTTCTTCTGTATACAATGTTAAGATAATAAACGACGCAGGCAAAGTCTCAGGTATTGGTTAGTTAGGAATATGAAAGAAGAGGAAAGAGTTGATTATTAGAATACTATAGTTTCGATTGAGTGATTTTGTTTATTATTTCACTTATTATATTAGGTAGCTGGCGTAATGATACAGGTAGGTACTAAGACTCAGTATATAGTAGACGTGCAGTCGGCTGTTATGAGATAACGCTGCAGCTCGTGCTTGTTAGTAAAAATGCTGTTTTCTGTGTGGTTCGTTATATAATTGTAAACGAATTGAACGGTTGACCCGGAGTTATTCCTACAGTAACGGTAACAGAGACTAGGGACCTACGGTTCTCACATGAGCAGTACCGTCAAATTGCAGCTTGTCATTCTGACTACTTGAACACAGCTTCTCCCACTTTTCATTATCGTAGTATATAAATATTCAATTGCGACTATTTAATGATATATTCGTGTGTGTGTTTGTGCAATGCAGTAGTGTGTAGTTGAGGCGACACGCCCGCGTCAAAAGGTCGGTGTAACGCTTCGGCTGGTACTGTCTCTGACTTCTACTGGTTGTAGAGATTCAGGAGTAACGTAAAGTAGGACCAAGCTGTTTTGATGATCTGCAACAAGAAATTTATTACAACCGTGAATCTGAAGAATATAATTATTTTAGATGTTAGATTTTATAACAGTCTCAAAAAGTATTATCGATTTACCAGATAATAATTGTAAACACTATGCCAAGCTCGTTTTAATAACTAAAGGCTATTATGGGGTGGACCAATATGTGAACGATGGTGACGTTCTATCCGTTGAAAACGAATGTAACCATGTTTATCTATAACTATGTATGTTCGTAAAAATATCTTGTGTTATGTTATGTATCATAAAAACTTAACCAAGTTTCTTGCCGGTTCTTCTCGATGACTGTGTTGTTTTCCTAATCAATGGTAGGTTTGGTTTTCATAAGCGCCTTCTCAGAGCCTAAATTTAAAAAAGGTATTTCTGTATTGATTTAATTTGAGTAATTTCTAATAAAAACGGAATACCTTACCAGTCCTTACACTTACTAATATTATGATTGCGAATGTGAGTTTGTATGTTACGCTATTAATTTATATTTTTATATCATTTATTTATTTATTATATCTATACATAAATCATTATCGCTAATAATAATATAAATTATTCTTCGAAGTATTATATTTAACAGTGAAAAGATAATAGTAATGTCAGGAAATTATTCCTTCTTTGTGCATTCACTAAACATAATACAATTAATAACATGAATACTACTTATGCAGTAAAATATGTAATATTATTAATATTCATAACTTTATCTGCATTTATTATCACAACAATATTTTTATGTATAGAGTAAGGAATATCAAGCTATGAAAGCAAAACTATACTTTGCTTCTAAAATTTCTATATAAATGATATTATATATTTAGTTCCCCTCTCCTGCGCATGCGTGCCACACCGCTTGATATACTTCACATATTGTTGACTGCGTGGTGTTTATAAAAATCATGAGTTCTTGAAATTCTAAAAACTTTATATTAAAAGAAGATATCATGCTAGTTTTTGGTTTAAATAAGGGATAAGTTTCTAAGAAGTAAAACTATAAAATTAATTGAAACCTATCAATAGCGTAGACGTGATATCCGCGCAAATATAGACCTGGTATTTATAAAAGGATAAATTCGATTCAGTCTTTTATCAACAGTTTTATTATTAACGAATGTATTTTTTATCATCATCATCATTGCCCTTATCCCACTTAAGTAGGGTCGGCACAACATGTTTTCTTTTTCCATTCTCTCCTGTCAGATGTCGTCTCAGTATTCACACCTTTTACAGACATATCGTTTTTCACACAATCCATCCATACCTTTTTCGGTCTTCCTCTACACGTATATCCATCCACTATCATACTCAACACTTTTCTAGTTACATGGCTTTCATCTCTTCTCATGACATGCCCATACCATGCTAACCGATTACTCCGTAACTTCTCTGTCACTGGTGCTATTTTCAAACTGCCTCTAATATACTCATTCTTAATCTTATCCATTCTAGTTACACCACACATCCACCTTAACATTCGCATCTCTGCCACATGTAATTTTCTCTCATCCGTCTCTTTCGTAGCCCAGCACTCAGATGCATACAGCATGACCGGTCTTATCATAGTTTTATAAACCTTCCCCTTAAGTTTCAAAGGCATTCGTGGATCACAAGCTACCCCAGACACATTTCGCCATTTCATCCATCCTACATTTATCCTATTCCTCACGTCCTTATCAATGCCACCGTCGTTTTGTATCAATGAACCGAGATACCGAAAATTGGAGCAGGCTGGTAAGGGTACTCCATTTAAGGCTATAGGAGAAAAACTAGATGTACCACCGAAATCGCAAAACAAATGTTCAGTTTTTGTTCTACTAATTTTCAAACCAACATTCTCCAGTCTTTCTCGCCATTTTTCCAGCCTGCTCTGGACCTCTGCAGCATCTTCTCCGATAAGAACAATATCATCAGCAAACAGCATACACCAAGGTGTCTCCTCCTGTATGTCTGATGTTAACGCATCCATAACAAGAAGGAATAAATAAGGGCTTAAAGCTGAACCCTGGTGCAAACCTACGGCCACATTGAAATTATCGGTAACTACAGCCGCTGACCTAACGTGCGTTTTGGCATGACTGTACATACAACGAATAAGTTGTATATACTTCTCAGGCACTCTTTTCTTTTTCAGAGCCCACCACAGAACATCACGCGGTACTCGATCATATGCCTTCTCCAGATCAACAAATACCATATGTAAATTCTTATGTACTCGTCTGTATTTTTCACACAGTTGCCGAAGTGCGAAAATGGCATCTGTTGTCGCACGTCCAGGCATAAACCCAAATTGATTTTGACTCACTTCAGTCTCATCTCTTATTCGACTCGCTATCACTCTTTCCCAAACCTTCATACTGTGTGACATGAGCTTTATTCCTCGATAATTGTTACAGTTCTGCACATCACCCTTATTCTTAAAAATAGGCACTATTACACTATTGCACCATTCATGTGGGATCGCTTCCTCTAGTAACATCTTATTAAAAAATAACGTCAGCCAAACACATCCATCTACTTTTAAAAACTTTCATACTTCAATAGGTATGCCATCTGGCCCAACGGCTTTTCCGTTTTTCACAACGAATGTATTTTTTATAATTAAATTAAATACGGTATATTTTACGACATATTATAAAGTATGGAAGACTGCAGCGGTGCCAGTACCAACCGTGCTGTAACTCGCGAGAGATATCACGGAGAATCCGTAGGTGGTCACGCTGATGCCTCGCTGCGACCTGCGCAGGAAGAGCACACGTCGTCATTTATTCGCCCTCGTCTTTTAACCATGTAGGCACCTTTGCACTAGTTACGACTACGGTTATATGTCTTCCGCGCTTGCCACCAAACCCGTTAATTAGATCGTTAAGAAATTATAGAAAGAGTACTCAGTAATAAGCGATACTTCAAACTGAACTGGTCGTGTTGTCCAATATAAACATCGTCGCTATTAACAAAATAAAACCTAATATTTTAAATTTCATTATTATCATAGTCAAAATTAAGATATACGTTTTGTGATTCAACTCGTATTTAAGGTATCTATAGGTTTACAGTCAGTGTAATATTAATACTTCTTATTTTGTACAAAATAATGTTTATTCTAGATGCGAATAAGGAGGTGAAGGTACGTTTCAACGTTTATTAATACGAATCATGCCGTTAAAACTCTATATTATGAATTCCGCTATAAAGCGCGACAATTACAATTAGCAAGACCAACGATTTTGTGATAACGTTTCAACGTATATATGCAAGTATATATATAAGAATTGAACCAACAAATTCCGCACGACTAATCACCGGTGACGTAGCATGCGCACACTTACAAACCGTTTGATAAGGTGTCTGTCACACACCCCGCGTACCCCGCACACCGGCGCAACTCTGCCGGATAACAACTAGAGCAGTTTGTGAGTTATCAAGCGCGAGGACAACCGGTAAATGCGTATTCATTCCGTAGTATAAGGAAAACATTATCACTATGTAACATTGTATATAGAGTGGCGAGGTACCTGTGCAGCATCATAAGCACAGAGCTGCGGACCCTGCGCGTTGCGTTGTACCATCCACTGCAGTACAGCGCTTCTGCGATACCCTCGCTCTGTTCACGACAACAAACCGATTATACTAGCACTTGTTATTCATAGTATACTATACTACTACGACTACGCAGAGTTACCGAATCGAGCAGCTTCTGTCCGTACCAGCACAGAAACCAGGTCTGCGAGAGTGCAGTCACCAGGAAGGACTTGTAAGCCGTCTCGTTCCACGTTTCCACCACCTGACACACATAGGAATATGCAATAAGATGTGACAAAACACGTATTAGTAAATACGAAGAGCAACCGCTACATTTAAAGTGGATTAAACTGTCTATATTCTATGTGTACTCTTATTAACGGGACGTTTCGTGTCCACCGATTGGATTGATTACAAAAGACAAGGCAAACTAACCAATACAATGAATGTACTTATCAAATCGCTATGTAGCGTTTGCGAATATCAACCAAATTTAAGCAGATAATCACATAGTCTCGCGTTGCCATTGAGATAAATTATAAATTAATAAAATAAATATTTTACGAATATAAATTAAAAGTTATTGTACCTAGAGCGTGCAGCACTGTACAAGAGGTAAACTGATTGACTTCGGATGTTGTAGAACCTTTTTTTATAGATTATAATGTAAGATTTTTTTTTTAATTCATATAAATATAAATACCTGGCTAGAGATACGAATAATCAATTTACAATAAAATAGTAATAAACTATTCATTTTTGTTATAATTACGTTAATTTAAGTAGTTAAGACGTTATATTATTTTATACAATAGAAAAAGTTCATAGCAAAGTGTTGTCAGAATGACATATATTGTATAGAAAAACTCTAGGTGGTTTTTTTTAGCGAAATGGAAGTTTCGAAGTGATTATTATAAGTTAATTTGACTTTAAAGATGTTACAAACAATTTCAAAATTGTAAGAACAAATTTAAGTTAACCAGTAACATGTTTGAGCTTGGGAATAGAAAAGACTTAGTAAAAAAAATAGTTTCCAATTACAAAATGAAGACGGCGCTGCTAACTGACTGAGGCATTCATTATTCATAGTATAATGTTACTTTTTAATGGTATACTATTTGGATACGAGGCAAAGATAAGGTTTCATTGCGCTTCTGTCGATTTAATCTATTTTTTTTGGTATCAGTTCTGTTACATGAGAATTCTTGTCCACTATAAATGTATGCAAATACAGTCGTCGTTAAACAGTAACAGCAGTTCTTCTAGATTCCCCTTCTCAGATATTAACGTTCGCGTAAACTCTGTACGTTACCGGACAAAACAAGAACCAGTTTTTATGTATTTAATGAATTTTAGATGAAGGTCGATTCTTTTTATATTAAACGGAAGCTATTTTTACCTTCTATTCTATATAAATAAATTTAAATGAATTACAATTTATGATTTCAATTATTGCCGAATGAATTTATTGAAGAATATTTTTAGAAAAGGAGCGCAGTGTGAATCCTTTGTCAGTGAAATCTCAAGGCAAATATTACGATGTGATTCAAGTAATTACTTAAAAACATGTACAGTCATAGCATAAATCTATATTACTCTTGAGTTATATCTATAAGTATCTTGAGGAAGATCAAATCCTAATGTTTTGTACATAGTCCTTTCGAAATAACGGTGTACATTTATACTTAATATTATAAAGAGGTAAAGTTTGTGAGTTTGTGGGAGGCTAATATCTAGGTATAGTAAACCGATTTTGAAAATTTCTTTTATCAATTGAAATCCACGTATTGTGTGAGAGTCATAGGCTATAAATTAAACCGAAAACAAGAAATATTTTTTGTGGTAGTCGGATTTGCAAAGTAAGTCGGAGAAGTAGGCACGGGTCAGGTGAACTAGCTAGTTATATCATATAATGAGAAAGTTTTGTATCATTTGATTCAATCAATGTTTTTGTTAGTATCTCTACAATTCATAATTATGCGTATTATTGAAATTCTAGTAACACCATTTGTTAGAAAATATTGATGTGAAACTGATTGCTGGCGTGGCGACGCAAAACACGAACTTCGCACAATTAATGAAATACTCAAAATATTTGCAACCCTATCTGCATAAATATAATATTCAATCTGTTCTTTTATACATACTCGTACATACTTTTATACATACTTTTATACGTTTTATTACAAAAACGAGCAGTTAGAGCAATTTATAATATGGGACCTCGTGAATCCTTAAAGACTAAGTTCAAGGAATTCGGTATCTTAACTCTGCCTTCCCAATACATTCTTGATAATTTAATGTATGTCCGAAAGAACCTTGATAAACTGGATTTTGTAAAAGGCCGGCATAGTCAAAATACTAGGAACCGTGACAAGCTGGTTATCCCATGTTTTAGACTTAGTAAAACGAGTAATAGTTTTTTGGGAAATAGTGTACGGTTCTATAACAAAATTCCAAAGGATATTATCGATTTGCCTGATTGTGAATTTAAGCACCATGTCAAGCGGGTTTTGTTCTCAAAAGGCTATTATAGAGTGGATCAGTATGTGAACGCTAGTGATGTCTGGAATTGACTCATCTCTGTGCATCCATTAAATTTCTTTTCCATTAAAAGTTTCTGTCATGTATGTCTAGTATAGTCTAAATATTAAATATATTAAAAAGATAAACCAGATCGAGTTTCTTGCCGGTTCTTCTCGATAACTGGGTTGTTTCCGAACCGGTGGTAGTTTTTGACGTTCATAAGTGCCTTATTAGGGCCTAAACTGTATAAAGTATTTTTGATCTTGATTTTGATTTTAATATAACTTACTTACTACTTAGTAGCCCGCGACTTCGTTTTCGTGGAATAGAAACCCCGATTTTTAAACATTCTTTATTGGTGCTCTGCTCCTA
>JACEII010000133.1:871063-886208 GCA_014332785.1 Antheraea mylitta
AAGCAATAAATATATACAAAGGAAGGGTCTCACTCAATTTCGAGAAAAAGAACGCAGGTGTTACGCAGCTGCGGTGCACGTGTGGGCCACGTCAGTCGGATCGGCACTTCAAGGTGAAAGCCGAACACTTCACTCTGTATACACTGTAGCACAATAATAACGAAATATCGCCCCGAGCGCGGACACGACCGTTCGCGGCCGCGTCAGAATCGGTAATCCATCAAGTCTTACTATAATCCCCACTACTCGACTTGTTTACTAGTCAGAGGAAGGAAGTTTGTGCTACTTTTAATATTTTTGTGAGAGGTTGAAACGACTTTAGAGTTTTTTCGTTCAGTATATGATTAATAAGTATATTTTCTTTTTGTTTTATATTTAAAATATTTGATTCACGTAGTATAGATGTATTCATTAATTTATGTAAATAAATCACATATGTTTACTAACATTCTTGTATCGAAATAAAATATTTTTTACATTTTAGGCTGCATCATTATTAGTATTATTATAAAAAAAAAACTTATTGCTTACTTAATATTTTTTTTTATTAATATTTCATAATTAATTACTGATGAGTCTCTAACGATTCTTATGGGCCTAAACTTGATAAAATATTGAAGTTGTTGAAATTAACATATCATATAAAAGCGCGAAACATACCTAATGAAGTCGTAGTGGTCTAGTGGTTTCACCGGTGGAATATTATTTCGATATCCACGTATCAACGAATTTTTCGGAATTCGCGTACATTTAATAATTTCAATTGGTAACACTATCGACTGACGCCAATACGACGTGGACTGGCCTGGTGATATGCCCATATCTTTCTTTGTCTTACACAATATTAATTTTTTACAAAAAATAAAATTTATGTACACTCGGATTCGAACTGGGGTTTACATGGATTTTCGAAGCAACCAATTTCCATCTGAGCTATTTTTTTTGACAGCGGCGAAATTTACCTTTATATTCTAGCTATACTTTTTCATTGCCTGAAATTTCAGTAAAAAAAGTTTGCTATGAATAAAAGTTAGATCGTTTTATCGTCGAAACTACTTACATACTAAATTTCACAGAAATAGATGACGCCGTTTTCGAGATCCTGATATATATATGTATACAAATATACAAGAATTGCTCGTTTAAAGGTATTAAATAGGCGTAGGGGCTCTGTTTGTCACCTTTACCAAAACAGCAGTTTAAAAAGTGCAATGTATAATCACAGGAGAAACAGGAGAATACCTAACACTAAAATCACTAAAAATTATTCGCTTTTCATTCATCTATGTATCCAAATATAATGATATTCAATCAATCAATATTCAATCATGCTCGAAGGGCTGATATGAAAATTAGTGAATAAATAGAAGTCTCTTATGTCGTAGATAACTTTTTATTTATTATATCAATATAGATAGTTTTTGTAGCAGTACAATTATCTCCCGATATTCTCGCGAGAGTACATGACCAAATATAACGAATGTCCTAGTTTGATTACTATAACAGTATACTAAGAGAAATTTGAATTACGCTTTTTATTTGAACGACAAAGTTACCTAGAGGATAGTCGCTAATGAGCTGCGAGTCTCGAGGCACATACACCAAATCCTTGATCCTAAGCGAGAGCAGGTTAAACTGTGTCGTGATGTGGCTCAGGAACAGGCAGAACAGCAGGTCTCCGGACATGTTCAACCAAATAACTATCACAGCTGCTGAAGCAAATATAGTCAACCTTCTCACAACGCCTGAGACATCTCTGTTCCCATCATGACGTACAGTTACAGGTGATATTTTGAATACAGATATAACCGATGTTAAAGATTAACACGGTAAGCCTCAATGGAGCTCTCTACCTTTTTACTAAATATTACAAACTTCCACATAACTAAGGGTTTTGACACGTACAACAATAAAACAATTATTCGTGATTAGCATCTGCCCGTGACTTCGTCCGCGTGGAATAGTTTATTTTAGACTAACGCCAACAGACAGCGCTAGCTCTCAAAAGTAAAAAAAGGCTTTTGAAACATTCTCAATTCTAAATACCTGTAGCCTTCTTCGATTTGTGGATTATAATCTAAAAATGGCCATAAAGGATCATAATAAAACCGCCATAAAGGCAATAACATCACTACAAAATCAACTCTAAAATAGTAAATAGTTAATTTAAAATAAATAAAAACACCCAATAGTTGCTAACAGATACGATTTTTCACGCAGGCAATAAAAAAAAATAAAAATAAAGCGAAAGCAAATAAGGTGCAGACCAAGAGTCTGCAGAACAAAACAATTAGTACAAAAAAAAACCTTCTCCGATAAATGAGCTATATAACACTGAAAGATTTTTTCAAACCTGACCAGTAGTCCCTGAGATTATCCTCTACAACGTCATAAAGTCACAAACATTACCTCTTTATAATATTAGAATAGATAAGCTGACACATTTTGTATACAATTGTGTGTCACGCGACTTCTTTACGATGTGTCATTTTTATGGTTTACTTACTGGAAGTATGCTTATTACATTGTTCAGGTCTACCTATTTGCTAAAGATTATCATCAACTGCTTTATTAACTCATATTGTTGCCATTTATTTGAAGTATATTAGACAGAAGGTGGCTGGTAAAGCGAATGAATTAATAACCGTGCCAGGTCTGCACGGCCAGCATAATTTCGTAATAAACTGATTGGAAAGGATCGAAGGGCAGCCAGTAGAAGAAGTGAAGCATCATCTTCCAATCTCGTCCAGCCAGCCGCTTCAGCATCTCCCAGAACGGCGGGTACAGGAAGCTCACGATCAGGTAGTGGTTACACCAGTTGTAACCTGATGAGATATCAAATTGCACGTTTTGTAACTACGTATGGAATATCTCACGTTTCACTTATAATATGATTACACGCTAAATTATGTACATGTATTGAAAGCGCTAATTCGTTATTGCGCAATGATATCAATCAGCGCCGAACAAACTGATAAATTATAATTAAAAGCTCTATGACTAGGAAAAGATAGAATAATACAATATTATGAAATTTATATATTTTAAAAACGCCTCATGGAGACAATAGTAGCAATTTTGTTGCAACATTAGTTTCAGTGTCATTAGAACAAATTACCCAAAAATGTCCAACCAAAAAGTCAATAGATATTATGAATAGAAGTTTAAATGTTTGAGTGCGACTAACGGATATTGTAAATCGTTGGATTGCGTGTCGACAGAGTAATGAATATGTAACAGTTCAATAGTTTCCGATTCGATACACTAATTTCGAAACAGGAGGTCTTCATAAAACATCTGTTAACGAATTTGAAGTAGCAGAGAAATAGAAGTATAGGCAGTTCTCTGTCTCCGCAATGTTATGTTACATTTTTTTATTTAGTTACAACTATATGTGGTGTAAGTATTCAATTACAGCACCTTAAACTTTTATTCATAATATCTATTGACTTTTTGATTGGACATTTTGGGGAATTTGTTATAATGACACTGGTAACGCTGGGTGTGAAACTAATTTTGCAGCAAAATCGCTACTATTGTCTCCATAAGGCGTTTCGTTGTATTCATTTAAAAATGTATATAATGCAGCTCAAGGAGGCTTTTAACGATAAATAAATTAAAAAAAAACAATTAAGAAAATTGTTTATAGATACCGTCAAATAATTGTCCAGTCCCGGTCGACAAAAATTATAGTTTCAGGTTCGAATTTCATTCACTAGCCGATTTCCAAAATAAAACAATATATTTGTAATATCATGGCCCTTTTCTACAAAACTGGCATAGAATATTCTTTTTAGTTTTAAATATAAATTTAAATAATACGATTCATGGAGATTTTTAACAACTGCCAACATTTGTTCACCGATAGTATTTATTCTAGAAACACATTTGATTATATTTACTTTGTACAGCGACCCATGGAGATAATAAAACATGCTTTATATTGTTATTCACATTAAGAAGCAGTTGTTATCATTATTTTTCAAAATTACTTTATATCTTTCTTCTATAGGTAATTCGTTAAAGGAATTTTTCTTCACTGGAATATTGGCTATCGGTAATTTTTCGTCAGGTACATACATATGTCAAGAAAACGATCGCTCTCCACGGTTCTATATAATAATACTAAACCATAAGATTCCAGGGTTTTTGTATATATTTGACAAACTTTTAAACACCTGGAAGTAGAAATGGTACTCATTGTATTATGGTTATGGTACAAGACAAAGGCTTCCGTGTATTTCAATAGTTTAGGATACCATCCTTAAGAAATTTCTTAATGTTCTATTATACTATTTAATCTTATCCTACTCACAATATACTCTCTGTTTAATACATAGATGTAAATTATGTTGCTTTCTATGTTGTGAATAAATAAATACCTGCTTCGTAACAATTGTTAAACTTGAAATAAATTGAATCTTTGAAATAATTTCGCAAAACGTGATATGACAAACAAAATAATATAATAAACTTATTTAAAAATGTAAATGTAAAATATAGTGTACGAATATATATTACAAGTGGTTAGTTAGTACAGAACTACAGCCAGTACTGTAGACGTTTCTGGATTCTAACAATCAGTCAATATTTGTGGAGTCTAATCTTGTCCGGTAATATTTTTAGAAATAAAAATACACAGTTCATTCCGCGGAGTATATAATGTGCAACTGAGCAAAGTGCGCTATACAAAGCAAAAAGAAAACTTTATACGTATAAAGTATAAGTTAACATCAGTACATCAGCATACAGTTCCTATTTTTACCCGTACGCGCCAGAAGAAGTGGTAAAACAAAATACATACACATATTACTTAAAAATATAACTTTATTTAAATTTTAGTCTACTGAAAAAAGGTTTAAAACAAAAAGAGTTGTTTTAAACAGTTCGCGATTTCTAAATCGATTTGATTCTCTATGAAGAATAGAGAGGATAATAAGCTTTTAGGGTTTTCAAAGAAACAATAGGTGATTGTATACTTAGTGTTTGTGTTAGTAATTTATCTTGTAAACACGAGCAAGCAATATATTTCCAGGGACCTATGTTTTTTTATTCACTCATTGGCAGACTGTTTATGCTATAATGTTCGTCGAAACATTTCTTAAAGTAACTAAGGGTTAATAATGAAATGATTAGGTTAATTTAAAAAGGCTACGTATTTTAAGTAATAGAGGTAAGATTTTTTTTAAATTAAGTTAACAACTTTATCGAGATTCTACTATACCAAGTACGCAGATGGCAATTACGGAGGTATTTAATTTGTGTAGTTGCTGTTTTATTTTGAACAACACTACGTGATTTACGTGTACATTAGTTATTAAATTTAACTTTTTTATATACAATTGACAGCATTGTATTATTTTGTGTTGTGTTGTAAGTAATGTACAAGAAAGAACGGCGCACTGATGGCGATTAATGATAGCGAGTGCGTTGCTCTAGTGTTAGGTGTTGGTTAGTAATAGTTACCCTTCACGACGAAGTTGATCTGTCTGATGGCGGAGCTGATGACGCGGTGCTGCGCGCGCGTGCTGCGACCGCTCGGCCACATGTCGCCCAGCTCCGTGATGAGGTTCTCGTATACCGCGCGGTTACGCATCATCTTGAAAGACTTTATCAGCGCTGATAACACATTGCGTATATATAGTAACATTAATCGAAGCAATTCCCTAACAAGATACGAGGACGTGTATTTAACAAGCGAGGAAGACATTAAGTATGTAATTCTACTTAAACAATTTTTACACGCAAGTACTCGTATGGATACTTTCCCGAAGAGAGCGTTTTGGTATACACGAGTGCAAATGTGTACGTATATCAGAAAGTGTAACTAACATAGTACGGTGAAGCCGTTGCAGGGCATCATGCGAAATATTTTGACGGCGTCCTCGAAGGAGCGGCCGCGCGCCGTCTCGCCCATGCTCAGGAACTCGGCGCACATTGCCGCAAATATGTTACAGAACTGGAACCAATAGTACGTGGCCCATCGCAACCTGCACATACATACACACGACTAACACACAGCGTTGAGGACAATCCATTTTGATTTCTTTCACCACCCCTTCATTTTATTAAAAATACCATACGACTAGATACAATCCTGTTATGGATATATGATGTTACTACTCAAGGACTGTAGGACTATAGTAGACAGTATTTCTATTAAGGGAGCTACAGTTGTAAAAGTGTTACTTGAGAAAATTGTGTTGTAGGAGGTAGGGTAATCACGATGTGACTTGAGACACACCCGGTGGACTCGGAGATGTTGTGCGTCATTTTAATGCCGCTCCAGCTTAGTAACATCTTGGCGGTGTCGAACGTCTTGTCGTAGTCGCTCCTCTCATACCAGTACACCTGCAAATAATCTCGATTGGTTTTCTTTAAGATATTAATTTAATTTCATTTCATTTTGTGTTAGCTGTGGGACATTACCAGCAATAATATTTCTGTTAAATATAAAGATTTGATTAAAAGTAAGAATTCAACGGTGGCCAACAATGCACTGTAATGTACATTACTTATTGTAATGCTTACTAGATTTGGCGTAGGGTCTTCAAAACTGTTGTGAAATATAGTGGCAGGTAACAAAATATGGATTTGCAATGAAAATCCTAAAACAACGCAACAACGATTATTTGGGTCTTTCTAGGCATGTTGAAACCAACTAAAGTGGTAAGTGTGTGCTCTGCTATTAAGTAAATTATTGCTACGTTTTTTAATAACATTACTAACTGAACAATGACTACTGTCGCTTTGGAAGATCGTTGTATAGTGAATAGTTATTGGTACACGAATATTTCATTGTAGGAATTCACGAACGCTGTAAAAAAATGACTAAAAACACTGCATGAGCGATATCTGTCGTGTATATATGTACATAGATAAATATGCCTCTGTGCGTTGTTAGTATACAGTATATTAAATAATATTTCAATTTACAAATCATGAACTGTAAAAAATGTAAAAACTCACTTCATCTGCTTTTTTAGCAAGTTGTTTGCGGAAATACTTCCTGTAGCCCCAGTAGAACGACATGATGACGTTCGTCGGCTCTTTGTGACCCAGTGATAACGTTTAGGTGGTGTGCGAGTATCGCGGGGCGGAGACGCTGTCACTCTCGAGTGTCTGAGGTGAGTTGTTCCAGCCCCTCGCACCATTTGATTACCTGTTATTACTTGTATGCAAACATTTGATAGTTTCCCACAGCGTGGAAACATATGTGATAATCCACGTTTTCTCACGCTGTTAAATTATTCTCACGCTACAAGTACCAAGCTCCAGAGGACTACGAGCGCGGCGAGGCGCGATACAATGCGGTACCAGCTAGGGATGATCGATATTTAAAAAAACATCAATGTTAACATTGGTTTAAAAGTATCGATGTACGATAAACATCGATAGCAAAACATCTATGTTTTTGCTAGCAAATAAAACTGCCTGTAAAAAAACTAACTTTTTTTGGTCATTTCCATATTGTCTGTTCCGTTGCTGCTACAGAAGTTGGCCAGCTTTGAAAAAAAGCCTTGTTGAAGCTGTCCACTTTTCCTTTTCCCCTTAGGAGATACAAAGAAATAACTATTCATACGGCTTACATCGATAATTAGTATCATCTAGTGTAAAATAGTTAAATGGAAAGGAGTATGTTGGAAATGTCTCTAAAAGACGGCAAAAGAGCTCAAGAAATAAGAACAACAACAAAAGTAAAAGACGTAATGAAAAAAGTTAAGCAACTATAGTGGAATGGACATAGCATATTATGATAAGAGATAGTAAAATGAAATGAACAAAAATGATCACCAAGATCATCACGATTTTATTTTATTTTTTTATTGTAGCTCGGCAAAGTGACTGCACTATGCCTGATGGTAAGCACAGTACAATCCAAAAATAATAGCGACCACCGATAGACACACTGTCAATCGCCGGTCGCCACTATCAAGCCGGCCTGTAATAAACTGGATATGCACAGGCTGATCCCGAAACGCGACGCGCTGAAGCGAGTCACTATGACGGGCTTTTTCGCTATATACGATAAAAAGAACGATATAAAGTGGATGGTTTGGTCTGTCAAAGAATAGCTAATGATAGGAAAAGGTGGAAACAGCTGGAATAACTACTACAACAGGTAACCTGATGTGTGAGGCTTAAGTAAAAAAAATGTATATATTTAATACAGTCTTAACAATAAAGGCTACAATAATTTACAAGAACTGATAAACTATACGTGAAATCTGTACCCAAACTTATTCTTAATAAATTAATTTTACTTTTGACATATATACCATCTTTTTGGCCGAGTTATTAAATTTATATAACTTATATGGTATTGGGATTTATTTGTAAAAGTAATGAATATAATTGCTATAAATTTTATTCTTCTATTTTATATATATCTCGATATAAACATTCTCTGTAACACTGATGGATAATATACCTTTCTAACAGTGAACGAATTTTCAAAATCGGATCAGTAGTACCAGGGATTCACCGAACACAAAACCTTACCTCTCTTTATAATATTAGTTTGTATAATCATAGTATGGTAATTGCCAACACCTCAACAAATTATTTGATTCGAAGAATGAGAAACTTGAAAACAACTATTTCATGACTCAACAAAATTTAGAATACTAATTTTATCAAATATCGAAACAACACACTGACAGAACTTTTTTTTTTCTCGAACCGACTAGGCTGTTGGCATTATTTAGAGCCTTCACAACTTCACCGGACTACACTGACAGAACTCTGAGATTCATCTTCTACAATGCATTGTAAATATTGTCTAGGTTTATGTTTTAGGAAAAAATCTTGTTGCCTGTCTTTAGCAACCCTACCTCTATTTACATTTATAAAATACAACATTGAAATGAAAGAAATATATCTTGCTTTAATTTTTGGCAGCCGTCGCTATTATTTTGTTACTATAATATGCCCAGAAAATGAAATATCTAGATGAGAAGTAAGTAGAGTAAGAGTAAGATTTATAAATAAACAGCCTTTAAGTACACAAAATACATAAGGAAATATTTTTTATACAATAAAAGAAATGTAACAACATATAAGTGACAGAAACTGTCATTGTGAATGAAATAAATGTAATGTAATGACACATTTACACATATATTTCAACTTTGTCGATATGGTATTATTGAAGTGAACATTCTTTAGAATCGTTATGGTTTGAAAATCAATGTAAAGAAAATGCTTTATGAGAGACAAATACATACATCTATAGTATTTTCAAAATCACAATCAAATTTGATTTTGAATAGAATTCAGCCTATTCATTACATTCTATACTTCTAATTCAATGTCGATAAACTCAATTATAGGCCACTGTACATTGTATGGACCGATCGACAACGTCCGTTTTTAACTAATAGCTATATAAATTACTAGCCTCTGCCCGCGACTTCGTTCGCGTTCTCAAAAGGAAAAAACATCTCGATTTTGAAACATTTTTCATCTGTGCTCCGTGGTCTTAGCGTGATGATATATAGCTTATAACCATTCACGATGAATGAGCTATATAACACTGAAATAATTATTCAAATCGGACCTGTAGTTCCTGAGATTACCCCCTACAACGTCACAACATCACAACGTCACAAACTCACAAACTTTACCTCTTTATAATATTAGTATAGATAAATATTATAAATTATAAAGCACAAAAAAATTACATCCATCAAGATTTTTTAAAATCCTATTATCACGAGATTATTTTTGGCTTCTAAAATATACGGATTTAAAAGTCCACCTCGGTCATAATGATCAGAAAATATTTAATGTACAGATTTAACCTAGTTACAATTTTACTATAGTAGAAATTATTTGAACTTCAACACTGTCTTCGAGTTGTACTAAATCATTTTTACAGTACATTGTATTGAACAAAAATATGAATATGAAAAAATGTGAGCGTCGACGCGTCAACTGTCGCTCGACTGTAACTATTTTTCTAAGAGCTAGCAACGTTTTGAAGAGAGAAATTTAGAAAAGCTGGTTTTTATATATATTTTCTCATGTTCGCCCGAACAGCATGCAGGCTACCTGACTGCCGGTTATCGATGCTTTTTTATTACTTAATGTTAGCATTTTTTTTCTTTTGATGTGATGCATCTATAGGCGTGGGTAAACCTGATTTTGCCTTGGCGCGACATGGCGACGAAAACCACGAACTTTGCACTATTAACGAAATACTAAAAAACCTTTGCGACCTTATCCGTATATAAGATTCAAATTGTTTTGTCGGCCACTCGTTATACTAATGTTACGGTGCACGCGCCGACGACATAGCGCCATTTGGTAAATGCTGTCAAACACAGCGCCTAGTTGAATTTTTGTATTTAACAATAATGAATATTTAATTATTAAAATAAATAGTCATTATTTTATGGAACACGTTTGTAATGCTTTATATTTTCACTAAGCCATAGCAGATTCCTATTGTTTTGGCATATAACTTATACAAAACAGTTTCTATGTTTCACGTCTTCCAGGCGTCTCGTGACGGCTTAATTTTTTTTACTAACTCTACTAAAAACGTGATTTGAACTTTACCAAACATATTTGTCATTTACAATAATGTGACTGATACCATTTTTTGTAAATAAAAATTCAGTCCATGTTAGGATGGCTGTAATTTTAATATTATTTTATTTGTACATAAATAAATACAAATTTATTTTGCCAGACATTAGTCACGCTTAATACTATATACACAGGCGGATTTATTCTTGTAGTATACTGCGACGTTATGAGGAAAAGAGATTTATTACTATTTTAAGTATTTGGCTTACCTTAGCGACAACTTTTCAATAAATATATGCATAGTTTACGTACCTCCTCCAGTTACTTTAGAGTACTTAAATACTTTTTTGCAAAATATGTCTCTTATTGTTCAGGCGGATACAAGTAGAATTAAAAATTGTTCAACGATGATGATAATAGGTGATTTTAATTTGGGCGGAATCAAATGGAAATTGGAATCGTTAGGTAGTTTATTTTCCTAACGAATCATCTATAGTCAACCTTTTACTGTACACTTTAGCATTTTGTGATTTTCAGCAATTAAACTATATTACTAATGTACACGAACACACACTCGATTTAGTTTTCTGTAATAGCGTAATTGCCCCTGACGTGTCTGTTCATTCCACAAACGACCCTCCACTTCCAATAGATTCTCATCACCCGCCTTTAATCATTAATATAGATAAGTATTTCAAACGCATCCTTCATTCAAAAAAGAGCCTTGGTCTTAACTGTTATAAATGTAACTTTGATGCAGTTAACAGGGAATTGAGTAACGTAGAGTGGTCTAATTTTTTTTATGAAAACAACGATGTTGAGCCTATGGTTGACATTTTATAACGTTTTGTATGACGTTATCAACAAACACACTCCACATCGCAAACCGCGTAATGAAATTTATCCTATTTGGTTCAGTAAATATTTAGTTAAAGCTCTCAGAGAAAAATCAAAAATTCATAACAAATACAAAAAATACGGAAATTTACGAGATAAATTAGGATTTAAATTGTGAGAAGTCGTTGTGACGTATTAATTAAGGATTTAATAACTTCAAGAAAAACGCTGCTGATAATCTGCGTAAACAGCCAAAATACTTCTGGACTTTCTTAAAAAACTCGAAATCTAACAATAATTCAATACCTAATGAATTGTTTTAGGATCGGGATACGGCCAAGGGTAGGCAAGAAATAGCAGATATGTTTTGAAAATATCCTTGTATAAGCCGCTATCAATTATTTATAACGTATCGCTTGACACGGAAGTATTTCCAACAAAATGGAAAGAAGCATATGTAACTCCAATCCCTAAATCTGGAAAAGTAGAAGACATCACCAACTACAGGCCTATATCCTTATTATCTACTTTTGGTAAGGTTTTAGAGTCAATTGTGCACGAACGACTATTATCCCATCCCATCCCATCTTAAACAAATGTTGGATGTGAGTCAACATGGTTTCATGCCGAAAAGATTAACTAACACTAACTTAATCGATTACACGTCAGAGATCATAGAGGCCATTGATTGCCAAAACGAGGTACATACTATCTACATGGATTTCAAAAAAGCTTTTGACTTGGTTAATCATGATTATCTCTTATTAAAATTAGGAAGCTTAGGCATTCAGGGTTCTTTACTTAGATGGTGCCAATCATATATTAAAAACAGGTCATAGTTAGTGATGGTTCGAGGTTTCAGTTCACAAAAGTATAAAGTCCCTTCTGGCGTTCCTCATGGTTCTCATTTAGGACCGCTGTTATTCTTAGCTTTTATAAACGACATTATTAATAGTATACATTCCAAACATCAACTATATGCGGATGATTTAAAAATATACCGTACAGTCACAAACAACTATCTAGTGATATCGATATACTGCAAAGTGATATAAACAGCATTCAGGAATTATGTGAAGCAAATGATATGATACTTAATTCAGATAAATGTGTGCACATAAAACTTACACGAAAGAAAATGTGAACTCCAGCAGTTTATTTCATAAATGGTACTGCACTTTCTGAAGTTTCCTCAATTGGAGCCCTAGGTATTACTATTGACGCCCAATTAAACTTTAGGTCACATATAGATAATATAATTAAAAAATCTTCGCAATTTGCCGGTTTTATAAATAGACAAACGAAACTATTTCGGCAACCATCCTCAACAATTTTACTTTATAATACACTTGTTCGTGGCATTCTAGAACATTGTTGTACTGTATGGAACCCATGTTATCGGACTCACATTGACAGAATTGAGCGAGTCTAAAAGCAAGTCTTATATTATCTTGCTTTCTCTGATAATCAGTGTTGTAATCTAGATTCATGTAATAAACGATTACTACATTACAAGATGGAGTCACTACTAATTCGTAGGAAAATGGCTGATGTTGTTTTCCTGTATAAGCTAGTTCATGGACATGTAGGTGCTCCAGAGATATTGAAAAGACTATTCTTCTGTGTTCCACGTCCATTAAGTCGTTTGTGTAATCGAAAAACGTTTACCTTAGTACAACCGAGAACCAATTTGGGTCAGCATTTTCCCATTTATCGAATGTGTTCCTCGTATAACAAGATTCAAAAAGACATAGATTTGTTTCTCTGTTGTCCTTTAGCCTCATTCAAAACTAAATTAAAACAATATTATCATAAATGCTCTTGAAATCAATTCAATTTTTAAACTTTTTCATTTTGTTTATGTATAACTGATAGTATTATTTTTATTTATAACTGATAGTATTAGTTGCTTAAGTTCAATTTTAGATTTAGTTAATTATCTTCTATATTTTTCCTACATTTAATAACGTACCGTTTTAATAACGTAAGCTGTGTTTACATCTAGAAGTGTTTAATCTTAAGTTTGTTTATGGAATACATAATTTCAATTTGTACGATTGAACACAGTTTCGTAGACCAAATAAAAAAAATAGTATTCGAAATATCTTGTTTAGTTTATATCTTAACTAGCAAGCCGTCCCAACTTCGCACGGATACAATGTAGTTATCAATTTTAATGAAATACTGTTATCGGTATTTATTCGGCTTTTCTGTACTATAATTAATATATACGTATTACTTATAAACCTTCTTCTTGAATCACTCTATCTGTCGCTGGAAACTGTATTGAAATGCGTTGAATAGTTTAAAAGATCTAAGGGAACAGACATCGAAAGTGACTTCGTCTTATACTATGTAAAGATAATAAAAAAATAATATTTACATTCTTAGCAAAATAATAATAAATAGTTAAACAAACTACTTTAACAATATGAAAGAATTTCGTTTATTAAAGATTATATAGATGTAATCTTAATTGTATAAAATTATTTCATGCATAATATACGCAATGTTGTTCCAAAGAGCAAAGAAATTCAGTAATAGCGCCAAGCAGATCCCACAGTAAACTCTAGTGAAAGTTTTGTAGCGATACACATACCTACAGTAAATGTGATATGTGTTTACAAGAATTTATATGAAAAAGCAGCAGCGTGTTTACAAGAGTTTATATGAAAAAGCAGCAGCGCACTGTAAGAGCTCCACTATTTAAAATTCACCGCCCAGTTGGCGACAACGTGCTACCTGGCTGTAATTATAACCTAACCGACAAACTGCACACACAATGCTGCGAACTCTTATTATCTTCGTTAATTGCTTAGGTATTCTTGTCATTTATTAGTGTTGGTTTTATTTTTCATTTATTATTTGTATTCTTTTATTGTCCAGATGTTGTTATTGTACCTTTGTAATTTTATTACATCTCGCATTTTTTTATCCTTGCACGTGCACTATTATGAGTCTGATATGCCTGCAACAACAAATAAAGAATCATTAACTAGCTGCCAAAGATTTTACAAGTCAGCACCAATTAGAGCAGGATGTTTCATTTATCTTTCCTAGCTTTTGACGGTAACAACTCCATGCTCAAGTTTAAAAATCAGTGTTATGTGTGGTAAAAATTAAAGGAATCGAAATGCTATCAGTTCGGTTGGGTAGCATCGGTTATAAAATCTGTTATAAGTTTCTTCTTAAAAGTATATGAAGTTTAGTTTGGTAGTTCGGAAATCCTTTAGGGAAAAGTGTTTCGAATTATGCGGTATGGTGAAGGGATACTCCTTACAGTGCCTGGACAATGAACATGATGTGAATAATACTTAGGAAATTTGAATTGAAATTACAAGTTATATCGGTATAACGTAAAATTGAAGTAAGTATTGTTATGCTCAACATTATAGCCTGTAAGTAAATCTATAAGACTTGTAAGTTATTTATATTATACACTACCTGTGCCTGCTACTTCGTCCGCATAGAACCAGATAAAGTCATCTGAATGTATTAGGCTTACTAACTATTTATTTGTCTCTAGTTCTTATGTCGTGTCAACAATTTCATCAATTTCAATTTCAATTTCAATATTTTTATAGAGCGAAGCGATTTTAATGAATAAAGAAAAAATGCTACTCAAAAATATGCTTTGATTCTTGCCTTCATGTACGCAGTATTTTAGCAGTCATGAATGTTCATACAAATGACAGACGGATAGACATTTGTAAAATTGATTGAAATATATTTTATTACGTACTCCTAGACATCTACAACATTTTTCTTTATAAAA
>JACEII010000134.1:0-33988 GCA_014332785.1 Antheraea mylitta
TATTATTTTATACATGGAAAGCTATTACGGTGGGAATAGGATGATAATGTACATTTGCCGTCGATTATATCCACTTTTATAAATAGTTGACGATAAAGGTTTTATATGGCCAATGAAGATATAATCAAAGTATATAAACATAAGGAGAATAAACCATATTTGGAGGTGGTAGTGCGACACTGAAGCTATTATTCGTTTCAGCGTGAATGGGCTCGTCCGGGGTGGCACCACCCTCTCACAGAAGACCGACGTGATGTTACATTGCTTGCATTCTTGCGTTTCGATCGATCAGTGAGACCGTTGGAGAAACAACACCCCTCCCCGCACCTCTCTTCTTTCCTCCTCTCCCCCCTCTCTTCTCCCTTTCCCTCTCCTCTAACCCCTCTCCCGTTCTCTCCATTCCCCTAAATACAGGCTGGCAACGCACTTGCGACTCCTCCGATTCGCTACTCCGGGGTTGCTAGTTTCTATGTACGGCGCGACGGTGATCGCTTAACAACAGGTGACTCGCCTATTTGTTTGCCACCTATATGATATGTGTGATATGATATAATTTTGTGTGATTAATTAGACTAGTGGTCACCTAATTGGCGAGATTCGATCATAATTTATTTTGACATTCAATAAAACCAAAGAGAATTATAACTATTTCAGTGGTTTCATAAATTTACTAAAGATAAATTAATTATTTATTAATGTATATTATGAATTTACCTATTACATTACAATAAAATTAATCTGCAATTTAACCAGTTAATTTCAAAGGGCATGTAAGGTATAGAACGTAAGAGTAAAATGACGGATGGCGAAATGTCTTTTTTATTTACATGCGTGTATATGCTGTGTTCAAGCAGAAGTGTGAGTAATATATATATATTTATATATATTAATTAATCTAATGTGTTTTTAATGCATTTTATATACAAAAAATATCTTTGTGCACTTCTTCTCTATATAAACTTTAACTGTGCCAAATTTCACGTTTATCCGTTCTCACAATTCGCTTAAAAAAGGATACAAAGTTTTAATTTTACGTATTAATATGTAGATATATTATTGAACGAAAAATATTCAAATTGTTCAAATTCGTAGGACGTAATGTATACTTAATACTAACGTTACCTTTTGCAATTTTGTAATTTATTGATGTTTTCAAGAGGACGTGGTGGCGCCAGCCGGGCAACGACCCGTTGTTTGTGACTACTTCCGCAACCAAACCTGAGGATTCATTTCGGCTGCGTCGAATTGCAACCAAATATACCACCCATCTCCCCAACTTATCCCTACTATACTTTTACACTAATTCGAAAAAGATTCTAAATAAATGATAAACTATTACATACTCTCATTTTAAAACTAAACTTAGTGACTTGTATGTAAATGTAAAATTTTCAATTTAAGTACAAAACCATCACAGATTCCAGGACATTAAATGTAGTACGGTTCCCTTGAGATATGAACTTCGTAATGTACATTCTTCTCACTAATATAAAACTGGTCTTCATAATCATATATTAACAATAGATATTGTTATCTAAGATCAGACAAAACAAATATCTCATTTATACAAAATGAAATTTAAAATGGAGATACAACGTATTTTTTGTATATCTAACCAAATCTTAATTAGTATTATATATGCTAATGTGAATTTGTTTTTTTTTTTTTGTTACGTTTCCACATCTTAACTAATCAAGCGATTACCATAGTACACGTTGTCAGGTGTACAGGAAAGGACGAAGACTTTTCTTAAAAAAAGTAATGTTTCCGAGGGATAGACCACGTCTACATTAACGCGAGTGTGGCTGCGGACGAATATTTGTAATTATATAAAGAAAATAATAGTATTTTTATAGCACCGTTTCATTGTTACAATATATTGGATCTATCTTGTTGTGCATATTTATGCGACGATGATCGCCTGGTACTTTGTGACCGAAATTACAAATCAAGTACAATACTTATATCACTGTAAAGCAAACAGGCATCATTACCTCAACCTGTAAGGGACTCGACTCACCCACTATAGAGCCATAGGCTTCTACCCATGTATGGGCATAATCAGCCCACGACATATTGGCGATTTCAACTCTGACCAATATACAGTTCTATTTTTCTCACATAGAGTAGTACTACAAGGCCTTTTCTCAGTTTGCTCATGAGATTTTCCTTCGCTGTCAGCAGAAAAAGTCAACGGTGAACGCGTTTTAATAACATATACTCTACTCGTTCTCGCAATAAATAAGGAAGATGAATATCGAATTATTGTAAGAAGTACTACCGGACCTTGGAAATTTAAAAAAGTACGTTAAGTAAAAAAAAAAATGTTTTTAGCTTTACAATTCAAATATTTTAAATGTATCTAGGTTGAAATACTAATCTGCAAAATTTTCAGACACCATTAAAAACTTATGATCCTAAAACAATAGCGACCCAGAGAGTCAGTGTCCATTGATAGCGTCATGCTTCAGGCCACCCCACAAACATCACGGAAAATGTATTAGCGAACTAAATATGCATTTTTACATAACAGGAAGAAAGTAATTACAATAGATTTTTCACTGTATATATGGTAATTCTATAACACACGTTGATTGTGTTATCGTTCATCGTACAACACTATATACCGTGTGATAAGTCTGAATATACTTTACAAAATATTTTCTTTATCTATTCTAAAAAATAAACTGACTCTGTAAATGGAAATGAATTTTAATTTATTTAGACAAAAAACAAAGTCACAATTTAGTAAGATGAATAATCTGCGGGCACGATCGATAGGAAAATGCCGCGGGGGCCGTGGTCTGAGGGAGCTAGAGGGTAAAATGGGGTAGGGTGTACGCAGGGGGATGTTTCATTGAGAACGTGTGGGCGGTGCGCGTGGGCGACCTGCTTATAAAGCAGCCTGGCCCTCACTCCTACGTGTAGTCGTGTCCTGATCACGCCTAAACTAACATCGAATTGTGAAAATCGTGGAAAATGCAGCTAACGAGTTTAAGGTATTTCTTCATTTTATTTCGATTGAAACGATTATAATTTTAGTATTGTCTAATATTTTTAACCTAATAATAACCTTTTAAGTACTTCATTCTCTACATAGCAAGAGCAACAAGTTATTGTAGTGTTATTTAAATAGTAAAGATGTAAATAGTAAAGATGTATTCTCTTTTTTACGTCTTATCCTATAATAATAAGACAATACAAATATTTTATTCTATATCCTTTAATTTTTAAATAATTGTATTATTTTTAGGCTGTTCACTGTCTTACTTGGCTACTTTGTAGCACAAGTTAAGACTTACCCCATTCAAGGATGGCCAGTTTACCCGGAAATACCAAGAGAATATTCGGATGACGAATACTACTATGCGCCAAAAATACAATATTACTACGATGCCCCCGCTATTAATTTACCCGAAATGCAAGGCCAGACACCATACTCTTATTACTACGATCCCTATGCTCATATGATTGATAACGAAGCTCCAAAGATTCAAGAAGAAAGACTTGCAGCATTGCCTATCGGACAAGAAACTTGGTTCGAAAGTGACACCACGCCCCGTTGGCGCTCAAATGATGTTGATGACGTCAGTGCGGCATTCCTCGATAATTTAATCCTTACTCAGATGGCTCAAGACGCACAGAGACGTCGTGAAAATGCCAGAGCCGCGTTTCCTCCTACAGACTACGAGGAAAGAGATCTCGAAGATGAAGATGTTCGTGAATTGAAAGCTCTGGCCGGAAAACCACTCTATCACGTGCCCAAGACCGCTCCTAGATACGACGACGATGACTATGCCTCGGATGATGGATTTATTAACTGGAACGGCAATAAGAGAAGTGCGATCACACCTGCACCAGATTCAAGCTTGGAAACACCCAAAGTGGGACAAAAGGAAGTTGTTATGCCACGACCGGCACAAACTTCTCAACTTCATCACAAAAATCAGTTGAAAGGGAATAATTTCTACAACACAATGGCACAATTATTGGCCAATAAATCTTCTGTTGAAAATCAGGTAAGCGTAATCGTTTATTTCAACCTTTTATAGTAAATCACACCTATGTAGATACTTAATTCATAGAGAGGGTGGGAACTGCGATGTCTAAAAATAGCGCGGCCGGGCCGGGGGTGGCGGGTGACACAGTGGGCTCTGAGGCCGGGTCAATCCAGGCGGGAAGGAGTGCAACTTCTAAGACCCTGTGTATTATATATTATATTTATTGTGTATTATATGACGTCTTTCAATTTGAACATGATTTTGAATTTATTTTAGAATTCTAATATAATTGTTCATTATCTATAGGAAGCTACCAATACACGGAGGATTGAAAAGCGATTCGTAGCAGGGGACTCCGATCTGGTTGTAGAACTACGAGGCTTAAAACATCGCATCGCAACTTAAACGAGAAGAAAAATTTATCGCCAACAATTATGAGACTGAGTATTATGTAGATTAATTAGATATGCAACGGCGACAATGATAAAGAAGCGCTATGCGCAATCAAAATACAAAAAAAAAACTGTTTAAATCCCTATTTTGTAATTCATACAGTTTTCTAATCATTCGTATATCATGTCATCGGATAATAATCACTCATCGTGACTTAGGTTTATTACATTTAACTACGTACTATCTACGTACGTGATTCCTTAAAAAAATAATATCTTTTTCTATCTTTACAAAACTTCAAAATAGTCTTGCTTTATTATTTCAAATGGTGTGTGTGTTAAACACAAGTAAATTATAGTACAAAATATGACTATAATTGCCATTGATAAAACGAATATTTTAAAACAGTAGATTCCAATAATATAGTACGTATTATCTGTTTATTATATAATTATGTAAATTTTGCTCCTTCAACTGGCAGCTAATATATCGCACAATATAATGTGCATTGTAAATATTCGTAGGTACTAATTATATCTAAGGATTTTATTGTTTAGATAGAAAGAAATACATAAAAAATAGTTTAACTAATTAGTAAACCGTAACAGTAATTCTGTCATACTGATTCTTTGTTAGAATTTGATTCTATGACAGGTAGAGGTACTAAGTACAGATTTAGATAAAAAAAATATATTTTTAGATTGCATAGAATTCATCAATCGAAATTGTCTATGCTACTTTAAACACCTAGATTCCGACTTACAGGAAACGAAACGTAAAGCCGGTCTACTTTGATGATATTTTGCATAGCAAAAGCAAACTGTATACATATTCTTACCTTTTAAGAATTAGAGAATTCTCTCGTGAAACAGAGGATTAAGTGATACTTTCAGCTTTACAGCTTTTTAACCTATATTTTTAAAGCTTTAATGTCTATGAGACTATAAAATGTTTTAAAAGTTATAATGACGTCATAAACAAACCAATTTCCTTTTTTGTACTTAACTATATACTTTTATATTTATTTTAAGACTAATTTATGGTAGATCAAGCTTTTGGAAATGTATAATCTATTATTTCCTGAAAAACATAACTATGAGAAGTTATAGCTAGATATAATATTTCAAAGAAACATATCTATTACACATAAAATATAGTTTTGTAAATTTTCCTCTCATATTGTTTGAACTATTGATTTATATAATTTTTCGAATTCCCATCAGAAAATGTATAATTTTACGTATAAAATATTTTATTCGAAATCTTATCTTAGAAATATTATTCAGAAATATTTGTTTTGATATCTTATTTGTGCAATGACGCTTGCACAGGATATAGTTAAGGCCTTATACATATGAAAGTGTATTAAATAATATTATTTACTTCGTAGATGGATTGTCCAATGATTTCTATAATCATAAATGTTGCTCAGAATACTTGTCTTATTATAAACGTGTACTTACACAATTATATTGCCATCTTTGTATTTGTATTTTATTAGAAAAGAACATAACTAACTGTATTTTTTTAAGTGTAGCCTATTTGTAACTGAAATGTACTTAACCATTCAATTCCGGATGATAGTACTTATTACGAAAATGTATTAATATACTTTTAAGAAGCAAAATAAAAAAAAATAAGTGAAAGTTTGTTTTATTGAGTTTGACTAAACAACCAATAGACTAGATAATACAGTTCCCAATGTTGTTATATTTAACAAATTTGAAACGATTGAGACCCATGATACTATGTCCTTATTTCGAAATAGTAGATATATATTTCTCCAATTAAATACATTTCAAATATGCATTTAAATACATATTCAACTGATCGTGTCATGTACAAGAAATACAAATATTATTCACTCATATCATTTTATAAATGGGTATGAGTTAATATGAATTTATGTACGGATATATGTATCTTTGCGTTTAAAAATGAGCTAAATCGAATTATAATCATTCATATAACATGTTTTTTTAGATCTCCATTTTTTATACACGGGGAAACGAATTCTAATTTTGGCGTTCATAAGGTTTTTAGTTTTTTTTTTAATCTTCATATTATACGTGTACAAAAGTTGAAGATCTTCAGAAACATATTAGGAACGACTAAAAATGAGTTAAATCCATAACTCATTTTGAAATATAACGACAAATATACTTGTGTACCCCTTTCGAGATAATTGCTAGTAGTGTGTCGTAAATAGATGTTCTGTTTATTCATATATTCATTTTGTAGGTGGTAGAGCCCCGCTGAAACTACTTTTGGTTTCAGCATAAATGGGTCGGCTCCTCCAGGGTAGTATCACCCCTCTCACAGATAACCGACGTGAAATAACACTGCTTGCATTGTTGTGTTTCGTTCGGTCAGTGAGAGAGCCGGAGGCCCACGTCCCTTCCTCTTTCCTTCTTTCCCTTTCCTTCCCCTCCCCCTTCTCCCATATACAGGCTGGCAACGCACTTGCAACGTCCCTGATGTCACTAGTGTCTATGGACGGTGGTGATCACTTAACATCACGTGACCGACCAGTTCGTTTGCCTCCTTTGATATAAAAAAAAAGATACTAACGAAAATGATAATTTTAACGTGAGCCACATTTGAAGTCGCAGCCATCCGCAAATTTACAATCTTTATTAAAAATGGGTTCAGGAATATATGCATGAGTTACGTGAATGACAACTTTGCAGTTGGAACATGCTCGTGAAAAATACAACAAAAGTCAGATTTTCAAACCTACAAGAAAGTAATAAAGCTTTCAATAGTGTTGGCAAGTCTGTAGGTGGGAGAGCCACGCAGATGTTATAACTGGTTTTTAGCATGAATGGATCAGCTCGTCTGGGGTAGTACCACCCTCTTATAGGAAACCGACATGAAGTAACAGTGCTTGCATTGTTGCGTTTCGTTCGGCCAGTGAGAGCACCGGAGGCCCACCTCCCTTCCCTCTCTTCTCCTTCCCCCTCTTCTCCTTCCCTTCCCCACCAACACAGGGTGGAAACGCATTTGCGACTCCTCAGGTGTTGCTGGTGTCTATGGACGGTGGTGATCACTTAACATCAGGTTACCCACCTGTTCGTTTGCCTCCTATGACATAAAAAAGTCTTGTATTAAATGCCTAGAAAAAAATCGCTTTTACCACGACGATAGCCAAAATGGAATATAGCTTGCTGACTATCTGTCAGAATGCAAATCTCTATGGTCTCTCTTCAAGTCTGAGTAGGTTTACTCTCATAAGTTCACGCTACTACACACAACAAAGTTAAACAATTCACTGGCTCATTCATAAAAAAGGAAGAAGTATTTGCACACGATTAAAATCTGGTTGACTACGATAGAATTCCACCATTATTAGCAATGCAATACAATAATGCAAGAAATACTCATGTACGTCGAGGATGTCTAAACAGTGCTCCGCAATGCACATATCAGTAAAGCCATTGGCCAGTATTCCATAATAGATACTCAGAAATTAACACATAAATTGACTCCGAAAATGATATGTCTGTACCATCTTTTTATAAAAACTTGTGGACATTCAAATCTCTAAAAATAACCAACTTTTATTACTATCGCCGATTTTTCTGTAAAGTATTATTAGATATAAGCAAGTTTTAAGATAAAGACTAACAATCAAGCGATGAACTTAGTGTTCGTCAGTACGGCTGTCGACAAAAAAGTCTACTATAACTTAATTTTTGTATAAATTACAAGTCCGTCCACACAAGAAGTGTTACTGTCATCATTGAGCGGATGCATCTGGTAACTACTTGACTCTGTTCAACGAGAAGCTATGAAAATCGATGACGATCCCGAGTTTACAAACGAAATCAAACATAAAATTTAAGGAAAGTTTTCGTCTCCTTGTGCGTAGAATATCGTTGTTTGATAGCACGGACAGTTCAGCTTCAAGTAAGTTTCTGCTCGCTAACACTCCAGATTAAGCCCCTAGCTGAGGTTAAAAGAAGGGAGGGGACAAGTGTCTAAAGGGTTAGCATTGCACATGTGATAGTTCTAATTTTACAACCTATGGAAGGTTGCGGTGACTGCTTGTAATAAAGGACATCACACGCTTGTTTGTCACTACTATGGTAGATAGAAACCCATTAAAATTAATCACAATTATGTTTTATAACTCAAGCGTAAATAATCTGTACCTATATGAACTTCAGTAATAGCGAGATAAAAATAAAAATAAACGTCTGTTTTTATCGTAAAGCTGAGTAAGTTGGGACATGTTTACCTGCCGGTGACTCGTATTATATTTACGTATTATACATTCCATAAATGTACTACTATATATATCACTATCATTACATAGTATAAAATATGGGGACATAGGGTACTGCCCCTATGGCGTCTGTCTGTCTGTCAGTTCGCAATAAACTCGAAAACTACTGAACGGATTTTCATACGGTTTGCACCGGTAGATATAGTGATTCCTAAGAAAGGTTTTGGTATGTAACTTGTTTAGGATTTTTTTATAATCAGGACAGGCCAACGTCTAGCGGATGCTAGTAGTACATATACTAAGCACATCGCATTATAACATTATTAACGTGGAGTTGCGATCCGTTTGCCGAGCTGGACGCACGCATTTGTTTGCACGCGCCAGATGGTCATTTCGACAACGCAGTACTGTCGAGTGAGTCATCACTCGACACTATTGTATTTTGCAACTGCGATTACTTCCAAGAAACGCACTTGTCTACCTTGTTCTATTGCTCTTTTAAAATTCGATTAGTTCCGTGAAACGCAGCTGTGCGAAGTGTAAACCTTTCTTTTTAGTTTTGTGCTACTTTTAGTCCGGATTCCGGAGTCCGTTAAATTCAAAAGACACGCCCCCCTGCCCCTCTGGCAGGGAGGTTTTTAATGTCTTCCCCTGCCCCGCTCCCCTCCTTAGGCCCGGGTATGGCCTCTCATAGTGAGATTCGGCTTTTAGAAGCTAAACTCGCTAGGTTTCGTAGCTTCATCAGAAACAACTGTCCCTCCCTAATAGAGAACTATGACGCGTTTACGAAGAAGTATCACGCCGAGCACTCTTTCGCGATGCCCGCTCCCTCGGTCCTAGTTAGGATCGAGGAATCAAACGACTTCGAGCTGACGAATCGTCACTCCTCTAGTGACGATACGTCCGACTCTGACTCCGACATGGAGCAGGAACCCCCCGTTGACGATGGCTTCACCGAAGTCATGCGGTGTCGAAAACCGCGCAATAAGCGCCAAAATCCCTCCTCGTCCGAGACTGAAGGCGCAAAGCCTTCTAAACTCGCAAACATCGACAGCGCGAAAGTGCCAACGGCGACTCCCGCACCCCCTAGACCAGTCTCACCCAAAGCTGCGATTCCCGCAATCACGGGTAAGAAGCCCCGCCCTCCACCTCCTGTCACGATCCAGGACAGAGCATCCTGGGTCGAAATCTCTAGTCTGCTGCAAGTAGCAGACATTCCCTTCACCTCTGCCATGAGTACCCTCGTGGGTATTCAGGTAAAGGTAGCTACCCCTACTGTTCACCGCAAACTTACGTGTTTCCTGCGCGATAATAAGTTTGCTTTTTTCACCTATGCGTTCGAAGAAGAGCGTATGCTGCGTATTGTCATCCGCAGAGTCCCTTCAGAAATTCCAGTCGATGACATATACGAAGACCTCAGGGAACAGAAGTTCCCTGTCAAAGAGGTGCACCGTATGCGCTCCACGCGCACTAGAATGCCCTACGATATGGTGTTGGTCATTCTCGACCGCACCGTGCAGGGTAAGAAAATATTTAATCTCTCGACCCTCTACGGCCTCTCCGGCGTCACCGTAGAGCCGTCGCGCAAAACATCCGTACCCTCGCAGTGTCACAACTGCTAGGTGTACGGACACTCCGCACTTAATTGTTACCTGAAACCCAGGTGCATTAAGTGTCTCGACGACCACTCCACTAAGGAGTGTCCTCGCACAAAAGACTCGCCCGATCCTCCGAGTTGTGTCTTGTGCTGCGGTGTGGGCCATACCACGAATTATCGTGGGTGTCCCCGCGCCCCGCGTACAAAACAGCCCCGCTACGCTAGGCAGGTCTCGCCGTCTAAGGCGCCTGCGGCGTCAACCCGTTCCCGACCTCCGCCTCTCAACTCTAGAGAGGCCTTCCCTAACTTTCCGAGCACATCTCGTGCACCGGTAACGCCCGCACCCACGCCTAGCGCGCCCCTCCGCCCCACACGGGCCCCTCAGGCCTCGTGGGCCCCCAAGATCGCGCCCCAGCCTGCTCCTCGTCCGCAGACGGCTAAGCCTTCACAGGCCGACCCCGCCCTCTCCTTTAAATTATCTGGTATGGACTGGTCAGCCCAGCTCTTAATCTTCCACGAGATCTCGAAGATCTCCGCGTACGATGAAGTAGCAAACGATCCAAAACAGGGCCCTATTCGTGCGATCGCGAAGTTTCCCGCCATCGCGGCTACCATTCAAAGGATCGCACGCACTGCCGTCTCGAAGTAATAATTTTTTTTTTCAATATAAGATAGAGTAAACTCGCATGTTTATATCTATCTTCCCCTAAAATTGATAAACAATGTCGTTATTTCTATTTTTAGATACCGGCGCCGGCGCCGTTCGTTTAATCTGTAAATTCGATCTTTTAAATTCACGTGGCCGGCCACGTCGCGGACCCCTCTCTCGTGCGTCACGAGGCAGGACCCTCACGTTTTACTCCCGCACATACGTCGCGTCATCTCGGCAGCATTTTTGCTTGAGATTACCCGGGTGATCACAAAGATGTTGCTATCGCGATACAGTACACACCACACCGATTATACACACACACACAGATATTCAGACATGCAAGCCGAGGTGTGCCGTGCACCCTTGAGCATGTTACTTAAACAAAATCGACTGAGTGCCTTAAGCGCTCGCCTTAGTTGTCCGGTGAAGCTGTGAAGGCCTAGTAAGGCCAACAGCGTAGACAGTTCGAGGAAAAATTATTAACGTATATAACTTGAACGTAATGTTATGGCGGTATTGGTTCTAATTAAAATCAGGTGTTACTTACAATTCTGAGCTGAAACATTGCTCAAATAATTGATCAAGAAAATAATCTAACACCGCTAAATGAGCATTATAACATAATTCAAGTCATAGCTTGAATCCATTACATTCCTATCGTCAAAAAAAAATTAATGACGTGAGACAAACTTCATGCGCACAGAACTACGAGTATTATACTATCATGCTTAGAAATAGGGAATTGAACTCCCACATAAAATGTACTATTACTCTGTTCTTGTTAATATACATGTATGTGTTATGTAACCTGTTCAGTTACAATACCACAAGTCATAGATTTAAAAAAAGACGTGGATGTTATTAATTAAGACATTTTATTTCATTTAATATATTATCTCTCTATATCTTATTATATTCTGTTTCTCTTACATACTACGTTATTATAGATCGGACAAAACCATGCCATGATTTACTAAAGCTTAAATTTACATTGATAATGCAACTCATGCCAAATGGCTTTATATGTGAAGATTTGCCAAAACAATATCCTTTTATAGCGTCACCAGTATGTAATGTTGATATTTAAGTTAATAAATGTGATATCGCATTACTTTGTTCCAAGGAAAAATGTGAAACATCTCACTCAGAAATAGGAATAAAGTATGTTCACGCGTAGGACTTACCGCCCACGTTGGTAACCTTTAACCTATTCGTTGAATGTAGAAAACTACGCCCACAGCTTTCTCGGATTTTTCCAGTAATTTGTTAAAAAGAAAACGTGAGCTAACAGACCTTTGATATATTTACAGATAAAGCAATTTAAATGAAATTAAAGCATAAACAAAAAAAAAAACTTTTAGAATGGGAATCAGTACAAAATGTTATTAAAATTTCAATATTTTAAGGAAACCCAAGTAATAAATTCAAAGCATTGTACCTGTTCGTGGTAAATATATATAATTGCGTAAAGTATATATTAACTGATAGCGATGACGGCACAGTTGGGAGTTTTTGGCTGGATCTTGGAATACCATGTAGTGGTCTTTATATTCTATCGATAATCTTGTGTTATTTGGCTCTATATTGTGTAATGTTGGTGGTGCTTTACGTAATATAGTTTGGTTACTGTGTACAAGTGAACTGGGTCGGAAATATTACCACGGAGCATGGATTCTGATTTGCCACAAAAACTCCCTTGAAAGTTCTAACAAGACGGCCACCATCTTGTTAGTTCATTGAAATTATATGAAGAAACTTGTAATATCGTTACTCACTTGACAATGACAGTAAAAGTCTACCAGAAGACTGATCGCCAAAAATAAAACAGAAGAAGAAGAAGACGGCACAGTTGATAGCACGTTCGAAACTCCTCGATTAACCTAGGTTATAATTCTTACTACTGAGTGGGAGCTTTCGGGAAAGAAAAACTTCGTTACCCGATTAGGCCTCCCACGGTAGCGGCTCAAGCCTAGGTTCGATCCCTCGGTAGGGAGCCCTTGAGTGCGTTGCTTGCGCGATACGGTGATACACAAATATACATCACCGCTACAACACTACACGATCACCCCCACACACGTGCACGCCTACACGCTTACACATGAAAGTGGAAGGGTTTACTTTTTTTCCCTTATCGAACTGAAAAACTCTCAATTTTCCGATAATAAATATATGGAGGAGTTGTTGAGGCGTGAATGCTTGGTACACATATACGTTTCAACAACTCATACATATATGAATAGTTAGCTAGGTTAGCTAAGATAGGTCGCGATTTTGCATGCAACAGGCAACAGCCAAGCCGAGGTGTGCCGTGCACCCTTGAGTTGGTTGCCCAAATAAAGTCGGCTGAGTGCCTTAAGCGCTCGCCTTAGTAGTCCGGTGAAGCTGTTAATACCTTGCTGGGTCAATAGCGAAGTCTTTTCGAAAAAAAAAAAAAAAATTTCGCGGTTAAACTATAACATGGTGGTGGGGCATTTGCTAAATCCAGGTGGCTAGCTTAAGTTCAAGATCTGTTGCCAAGCACCTGTTGGCGTATTCCGTCAGCTACAGCTGAGAGCCAATCTTATTTAGGTTAAGCGTGTATACCATCTTAGGCCACACCGTCATTTAATACCTATCAAATGAGATTGTGATCAAATCTTAAAACCTATAAAAGTATCATAAAAAAAACAATTTGTAACATGTTTTATTTGAAATATAACAAATCTTCAATTGATACAATCTGTATTTATAGGATTTTTTTTTATTTTCTATTTGGAGGCTATAAAGCATCCCTTTCTTTTTTTCGAACTGACTACACTACTGACCTAGCAAGGTCTTAACAGCTTCACCGAATTACTGCACCCTTTCGCTTCGTAGTCCGGTGAAGCTGTGAAGACCCTAAATAAGGCCAATAGCGTAGTCAGTTCGAGAAAAACCTTTCGCTTTATCGCATTTGTAGTGTAATTTATATTAAAAGTTAGATAGTAACGTTAAAAAAGGTTTATAGATGTGATAGGTACTTTTAGAATATGTATAGCTGCTAAAATAATTTCTCACATATTCATTAATGAATTTATGAACTATATTATAATCTAGGAAGTTGTTTTCCTTCACCGAAAACATTGAATCGGCTCAATGCAGAATTCGAACATATGTCGATCAACTCAGTGTCTGAGCACGATACTAGTGAGCCATTATCAAAATTGACTGACTCTACCTATCGTATTTGATACTGTTTTAGGAATATTTTGAAAATAGATAAGTACTTTAGTAATTCTAGTAACCTAGAGGGCCTAGACCAAGAGTACATTACCAATTTATCGGTTACTAGGTTCAAGCATCATATCAAGCGGGTTTTGATATGTAAAAGGTGGATCATTATATGTGAACGATGGTGATGATTGAATATAACACCCTTCTATATACATTCCAAAAACGAATGTCACTATTATGTATTTTTCAATCGAGACCGAGTTTCTTGTGTAGCTTGACTTTCAAAATCGCCTTTTCAGGGCCTGAATTGATTAAAATATTTCTAATTGAATATCGTATATTTTTGCCAGTCGCCCGCCCCAGTTTCGCACCAATCCAATTAAATTATTGTTTTACCGGTATTTCTTTTTCTTTTAAAATTGCTACTTGTGTGCTCATACAATTTTGCCAATGTCACATGAATCATAAGAACCATAAACTATGCACATAACTAGGCATACACCACAAAAACAATTTTCTTATTTGTGTAAATCCAGACCGGGCTATCTACACGGAGACAACATACACAAATACATACGGTTTATCAAAGTAAAAGAAGCTAAGTATATTTCATCATAAACAGCATTTTACATATTACATGTAATTTTTAATCTGTATACATCCTAAGATTCAATGATATTATAAGATAAAAAGTGAGAATTTATAGGGGAATCTTGGAATGCTATGTGGTGGTCTTTATATTTTATCCATAATCTTGTGTTATTTGACTCTATATTGTGCAATATTCGTGGTGCTTTACGTAATATAGTTTGGTTACTGTGCATAAGTGAAGTGGATCGGAAATAATAGCACGAAGCATGGATTCTGACTTACCACAAAAACTCCATCTAGATTTATAACAAGACAGCCACCATTCCTACTGTATAATGACAGTAATAATCTAGTAGGAGATTGGCTGCCAAAAACAAAATAAAAATGACCCAAAAAGCGGATCATCGCTAAGACTGTATTTAATTTTTAAGATATACAATGCCGTACAATGCTGTAGCTGGTAGAGTCACGCTGAAGCTATTACTGATTTCCACATGAATGGTTTGGCTCACCCGGAGTAGTACCACCCTCTCCCAGAAAACCAACGTGAAGTAACAGGCTTGCATTGTTGTATTTCGTTCGGTCAGTGAGAGTGCTGAAGGGCCACCTCCTCTCCCCTCGCCTGTCCCCCCTTCTCTCACCCTTACCCCTTCTCCCCAAACACAGACTGGTAACGCACTTTCGACTCCATTGGTGTTGCAAGTGTCTATGGACGTAACATTTATGGTTTTGCATAACGTTAGTAATATAAAACACCAAAAATTATTGTTATGCGATTTATTTAAAATACATCGACTTTTCTCTACTGTCTATGAATTTTACTTATAATATGATACAGTCCTTCCGAAAGTTATTTTACAAATGATAATAATAAGTTTATTAAAATCTGTTGCATAGTTTAGAAGATGAAACATACAGACCGACACGATAAGCGACTATTTTTAATACTCTCTATTTTTATTATATTATCTATTCATTACAATTTTTCAAACTATGGACTGGTTCATTACTATTGATGAAGGTGCAATTTTTATAATGCATGAGTATATTTTAAAATGTGTTATTATTTTAGAAGAACGAAGAGATAACAGAACTTCGAGCTGCTTCAAAATGATTGATTATACACTTAAGTACTTATATAAAACATATTTGTTGTAGTTAAGGCATTTTTCTATTTATTAATGCAATAGCATGGGAAATTCGTGATAAATCTGAGGAGAAAACTAGTAAATAAAAAAAATGTTTGCAGTTCACACGCAAATATAACACCTTAAAAAAATTATAAAACATTTATAGAAACGATAATGTATTCTGTCTTACTCTCTCGCACGCTAAATCCATGGATGTTTGTCAGCTTTTATGCCACTTTTTCATTTCATGGAATTTCAAAATCAAAATGGAACTAAGAAAATTTTGAAAAGAAACGGACATGTTTTGTTATATGAAACAAATAATTATATATACAGAAATACGATGATAATGACAATAACAAAAACAATTACTACGCTCGTATATAGTTATTCCTTAAAACACTTCGTGTTTTTATTCCATATAGATAGATGAGTAGTTATAATTAATTATTTAGTCCAAATGATCACAACGCTCTCATTTTTAATTATATTTTTTTCGAACTGACTACGTTATTGGCCTAGCAAGGCCTTAACAGCTTCACTGGACTACATCTCGTTTTAAATGAATACAAAACCAAAGAATAAAGTATATTTTAAATTAATCCGACAGGTACTATACATATGGGTCATTTCACGGGAGATTTACATTCACTTTTTTTTTCGTCGAAATATTTTTATTTCGCGTTTTCTGATCGAAAATATTCGACACGTATTAATTTTTCAATGTGATACTCCAAATTTCGAGATATGATTTTTTAAAATTTCGTACTCTGTAAAAACACTTTTCTTTTAAAGACTAACTGTAATAAAAGTTTCGAACATAAAATGTTCCCTTTGCACTTTAATTTTGAATTAGCGTACAAGCTTTAAAAAAACTATAGCACATTGTCGGTTTTTTTTTAATATAGTTCATTGTTATAATCAAATTAATTTTTTTAAACTTGGACCTATTTTATTCCATTTTTTTTCATAAGTTTTTGTGGGAAATATTCTCAAACATACGTGCAAATTTTTAGAGTGGAAAAATGAAAATTGTAAGTAGTATGATTTTTTTTAATGCGTTCCACGTGTCGCAAAGAGTGATCTCACGCGTTCTAACTGTAGTACTGTAGTTGTAACCAGATTTAAAAAAAATTTATCACTTACAATTTTCATTTTTCCACTCCAAAATTTGCACGTATGTTTGAGAATATTTCCCACAAAAACTTATGAAAAAAAATGGAATAAAATAGGTCCAAGTTTAAAAAAATTAATTTGATTATAACAATGAACTATATTAAAAAAAAACCGACAATGTGCTATAGTTTTTTTAACGCTTGTACGCTTATTAAAATTAAGTGCAAAGGGAACATTTTATGTTCGAAACTTTTATTACAGTTAGTCTTTAAAAGAAAAGTGTTTTAAAAGATTACAGAATTTTAAAGAATCATATCTCGAAATTATCAAGTATCACATTGAATAAAAAATACGTGTCGATTATTTTCCATCAGAAAACAAGAAAAGAAATATTTCAACGAAAAAACATAAACGACTGTAAGTTTCCCGTGAAATGACCCATACACATTATACAGCCATGTCTATGAAATAAATGAACATTTAGAAATTGGTAAAAAATAATGAAGATAATCGTTACAATCAATGATATATTTGTAATATCATTGGTTATAATGTTTTATTAGTATTTTATTGACAATTATTGTACCGTATTAACTATCAGATGGTTTATAATAATTTATAATTGAGTTAATATTGTAATAGAACATACTGATGACGACTACTTTTACTTTTAATGTTAGTGTCAAAAACTCGGAACTAATAGACTGTATTGGCAAATCGCTGAGGAATTTATAGTTGCTTTATAAATTCCTTGCAAATCGCAGATACAAATAGCCAAACTTTCTGACAATCTCTTTTTTGGTTCCTGTTTCTTCCTTACCCAAGGAAAAGGGAAAAGTGTCTGGAACATCCAGCCAAATCAAACATAATTTCATAATTTGTGAGTCTACTGTCAAGTGTCAAATGTATATGTCAAAACACTCATGCTTGGAGCAGAAACAATAGTTCGGTTACATCTGTATTTGATTTCAGCATTAGAAAGTTGCTTTCTTTTTCTTTCGTATGACGAAGTCTGTTCCTCTGTCTTGCTGTCAATAGAGGACACTAATTATATCTATCCCTGATCGCATATATCTATACGCTTTTGAGTGTTTTGTTTATTTATTTATTGTAACTTTCTGCATTTTCTATTGATATACGTAAATACATGATAATGGCTGTATTATATTACATATAATCGTAAACAATGTTCTGTGAAAGATTTAGACATAAAACTCGTCTACATGGCTAAAACTCCCGTTATAAATTACGGCATTCGGTATTCTATATTCCACGTCAGAAGTTTTGTGTAATTCTAATAAAGTTATTTTATAAAATGCGTCGAGCTAAAGGATACCAGGATTTAGATGACAGCGCAGCAAATTCACGTTCGCCAGTTCCAATGCCACCTCCTCAAGAAATTGAGATGGCTTCGGTAACTGTAGTCCCCGATGGTATGATGCCTTGATATATGATTATATGATATGATTGATATACTATGATCACCTTTCATTTATCAATCATAAATTATACTGTGGATAGTGTAATTACTTTCCAATGAGTACTTTCCAAAGTATAATGTAGAGGAACTTTTAAATATTACTTCAATAGTGCTATAGTTATGACTTATGCAGCATTTTATTACTTTCTAACTTCAAAGTGATCATAACTTTCAAATGTTACATTTTTTCCGATTGAATTGTATCCAATTTTCATTTTTACATACCTAAAAACATGTACTCAAACGTTCATGCTGATTGGTTCATTAGTTAAGGCATGAAAATATAACAAACTTACATTCACATTTAGGTACCTTCATATTAAATGAACTGAGCTCGCTGACAGCACTCCCGGCCAGCTAATGTTTTTTACACAATACTAATCTAACCAAACTGAGGCAGCAAAATTGAGAAAAATGAATTGATTAAGTTACTTTTCTTTTTCATACTTTTTCAACAACTTTTTCTTTTATCTTGGTTTGGTTAGGTTACATTAGAATTGCGTAGCAGCGGTCGACAAGCTCAGGGCATTTAATATGTAAGTACCCACATTTATAATATTACTAAATATAATTGCTATTCTTATATTTTATTACCATCATTTTCATGATAATATAAAATAAGGAAAATTTACACTGTATGTTTCAAGCTTGTCACTTACTAAAAAACATTTGAAATTTGTCTTAATTTATCACTAAATCTAATAATTATTTAAAATATTTTCAATTTACCAGTATACAAAATGGGTTGGTATAGTAATTAATAATAACAGTAAATTTGAGTTTCGTTTATATAGTTATAGCATACCTATTTCAGATACATTCACCGTAACTCAAGCTGTCAATGCATTAGGGTTTGGCTGGTTCCAAGTAAAATTATCTCTGTGCACTGGACTGTGCTGGATGGCAGACTCTATGGAGATGACAATATTGAGCATCCTATCACCTGCCTTACACTGTGAATGGAATATCAGCAAGTAAGTTACTTTATTTAATTTACAGTTATCCATGAATCTTACTAATACCTTAATTTGAAATTTCATCTATAGAATATATCAACTCTTTTGGTTAGAGATATTTTCAACTGAAATTCAGGAAAACTAAGTTTACATTTTTTTTTCCAGATATCAACAAGCATTGACTACAACAGTTGTATTCATGGGAATGATGTTGAGTTCTACATTTTGGGGAAACATTAGTGATCGCTATGGACGAAAAACAGTAATAAATTATTACAGATAAACCCAACATATCACTTACAATCAAATTTCAGTAGTAAATTTCATGTTGACATTTAAAGTTAAAAAAAAAAAAAAAATTATATCAGTGCTATTCTTAACCTCCGTCACACCAGATGGAAAGTGAGAATGAGGCCTAGTATCTAGTGCTTTCACCCAGTAATAACTTATTCACTCTACTTTTTAAGAGTGTTATATACTTTAGGAAAACAAACACACGCAATGCACTCTACTCTTGTAGAAGTCCTTTGCTTATGAAATTTATAGTTTTTGAAACTTTAGTAACTTTAATGAAATAAAAATATTATGATTTATTTGGATGAGTACCAAGTATGTTTCAAGTAAAATAAAAAATTGTAATCAAAATATTAGAAGCTTTTTCAGGATCCTTGCCCAACAGCAGACTTTCATAATTTTATTTGCATTGATAAGAATATTTCGTTTCTTATGTATATATTTTATATGGGAATGAATAGTATTGAGTTTGGACTTTTTTATCTATTTGGTATTTTTCTGGTTGATACGAATTTAAACACTGTTTAAGATTATTCTTAAAGTGACAGCACTAAACCTGATGGTAAGCACACTCAAGAACAATAAAAACCATGGGAAGATCTACAGCTTATCCTTATTATCTACAATTCATCTCCAGTTACTATTGTTATGAGAGCCTGCAAATATTTGAGTGGCAGGATATTTTACATTGAACAATACTGAAACATGACAAACTATGATAGGCTTATTACATGTGCAAGGTGGTCATAAACCGTGCAGCAAGGTCTTTATCACTCTGTAAACTTTTTGGTCAGTGACTTAATGATTCAGACTTAACCTGCAAGAAATTCATGAAGCTAGTTACTGAACAGTTAATAAAGTGAATTTCATGTCTTTTCCAATTCATTACAGGCCCTCAGTATGTGTGGTGTACTACTATTCTATTATGGATTATTAAGTGCTGTTGCACCAAATTTCCTCTGGTTATTATTTCTACGCGGGCTGGTTGGATTTGCTATTGGATGTGTACCTCAATCGTAAGTAATCTTATTATTCATAAAGCATTTATTTTTACTCTTAAATAAAAACATTGATACTTATCATACTAATGTAAACTATTTGTGTAAAAAATATTTTTATGTTTAAAATTCAAATCAATTTCTTGAGAGTGACTGTATTTAGATCATTGCTTTTCAATTTTTAGTGTAATGAGTCATAGTATAAGGTGAAATTAGGCAAATATACTATTGGCGAAATTATTTTGCTACATATGAGTCCTAAATTGTATTAAGAAGCTGCTTCATAATTATGTCAATCATATAGTCAATATAACATGAATAGATTTGGAATTTAAATGAGGTGAATAGAAAAATTCAAAAAGATTTGGGCTATGTTTGATTCACATTAATCTTAGGCCCTGGCAGTCGAAGCAGAAAATTTGTTATTGCATTTTATAGCCTAAACAGGCTGTTAAATAAAATTACAGAGTGTCTAAGATCACACTACAACCTTTTGGAGTAGAGCAATTACTGTACAGAATGTAAGTAGTATAGTATACTAAATGAGAATGAAGTAGTAGTGTACGTGAAACAGCCCAGTACAGCTAGTTATGTAATAAGTGTTTATAAGTGTAATTATGTAATAAGTTGCTTTGCTATTAAGGAAGCATACATAATTATACATAACTTTTTGAATCATTTAAATATTGTATTTAATATGTAATTTAAATTAGTGATGTTACTTTCTTCAGTTTCATAAATATCATTTCATTATTATTAATTTTGCTTTTGTCTCATATTAGTAAAACTACTTAGCAATTTTATAATTAAGTATACAATTTAAAGGTGCAATGTCTGTTATTTTCAGTGTGACACTTTATGCTGAGTTCTTACCTACGAAGCAAAGAGCAAAATGTGTAGTTCTATTAGATGTAAGTAACACTGTTTATACATGTTGTCAGATTTCCTTAGTGGCAGGGGTTAGGTTCAGTAGTTATGCTACGAATAAGGGAGGCGTAAATATGAAATAGTATTTTGTATAGAGATAAAGAGTGATGTCTTCCATATTTAAAAGATAAAATAAAAGTATATCATAGTCAATTTACTGAGAAAACACTATTATATGTTTTTTTAGAATCGATGAAGGTTTGAATAATTTAGCAGTTATTTATTGGCTTGCATGTTTTAATAGGTAATTTCACTTCAAATACATAACTTTAAGCTTACATAGATGACCGTAACAGTATTGTCCAAATTTAGAACAGCCTTAAAGCTCTATAACAATTTATTTTTCTAGAAATAGGTTACTACATCAGAAACAAAACAATTTCAACATAAACCATAAGGTAAATATTTAATAGAGTTAATTATAAGGGTCTACAATACCTACCGTGACGATTGTATCAAAGGTTCTAATGACATGTGGTATTTTTGTAACTCGGCAATTATATGATAGCAATTTGTCAAAGAACATTACAGCGTGACCATGTAAAGAGATAACATGGCAAATAACTGTCAATATTTTTGAATCTTCTTATATAGTCTTCTGTTTCACACACCTTTACATGGAGATTTCGTACCCCAAACCTTCTGGCAATTATGAATATAAAAAAGACAGCCTAATGGGATGAGCTATGCTGAAGCAATGGGTGTAAGACGATATACTTGATAATAGGATTTTTGTTTAAATTTTTTGTAATAATTCTATTAGTAAGATTTTTTTTTTATAATATTTGAATAGAACTTGACTATGTTGTAGTTTTAAATATGATTTATAGAAACTAGCCACCCTTCCTAACTTCGCATGGGTGGAATGTATTAATATAGCTCCATGTATTTCTAAACGATTTAGGCCCATTTTCTTCTGTGATGCTTGCAATTCATCAAAGTCCAAGAAATTACGTCAGAATCTTCACACAAAGGACATTTTGTGAAACGTAATATTGAAACTATGATATCTTCCAAGATAGTTATTGAAATGGTATGCTGTAAAGAGCTAGTCTAATCAAAAGTCTCAGCGTAACTATATTATTAGGATTATTGAATTATAAATTTAAGATACATATTTCCCTAGTATATTCATTTTTATGTATCTCATAAGATTTGGCCAGCATTTCCAATGTAAACTCATTAAAGCTCCTTCTTACGACTTCATTCAAATACTTCGAACTTTCTCTGCCGTATATTAAATACAATATACATGTGTTATGTACATAACCTTATGGAAAAAAACTAAATAATAGTGAAAATCATCTCAAAATCCATTACGCAGTTTAAAGATTTATTTTAATACACAGACAAACGCGAGAAGCAACTCTGTTATATAACAGACATATTAGAGTTATTTTAACCCTTAAACATTTTAAATTAACCAAAGTTTATTTTAATTTTTCTGAAATAATATTTAAAGGATGAGAAAATATGTAAAAATAAATTTATATGATTATAATTTTATTTTGCAGTGTTTCTGGGCGCTCGGTGCATGTCTGGAGGTGGCTCTTGCATTAGTGGTGATGCCGACGTTGGGGTTTCACTGGCTTCTAGCACTCTCTACCATTCCATTATTGATTTTCGCAATTATTTGTCCTGTAAGTAACTTGGATTGTCTGGAATTGTTTTTTTTTTTAATATATTTTTAATTAAATTATTTGAAATTTTTGGAATTACATAATATGTACAATAGAACCAAGAACTAGTAGTCTTGAACGTCTCTTCAATTTCTTCAATATCAAAAATATGAAGTGTTATACAAAAATGACCTTTAATGACACAAATAGTCTTGCCATTGAAAGCTATAAGGAGTTATAGCATTTGTTACGAAATTTGATAAACATGAATGATAAAGAGATTATGTTACATTCAATTCTTATTTTTATATAAAAAAATTATCTGTTCTTAAAAATTACTTTTTTATTTCCGTTTTTTTTTTTACAAAACCCATGATACTTACGGTTTAGTGACAAAATCAAAAAAGTATTGTGGTATATATTCCGTATAAATCGGGCATTTAAATCATAAATTCGAATGTGAGTTTGTTTGTTTTTACATGCTGTATCTGTAAGTCAGGGGATTAAATAACAATTTAATACTTCCAGTGGCTTCCAGAGTCTGCTAGATTCCACGTCGCCAGCGGTGAACCAGATAAAGCTTTAGCTACACTTGAACAGGTAACAATATTTTGTTAATCAAAAATAGTTTAGTCTGTCTGTATCGTAATTAAAATAACAAATTCACTCATATCCGACGATTGATAATTATTACAGATAGCTCAAGATAACGGGAGGCCTATGCTTTTAGGACGTCTGGTGTGTGATGACTCTGTTGGTATCGGGCAGCGGGGAAGGTTGAAGCATCTTCTCATTCCTCATCTAAGAAACACTAGCTTGCTACTGTGGTTTATATGGTATTAATATTCTAGTTATCTTGTAGATATTAGATACGAAAGTACACTTATACAGGCTGAATGTTTAGACAGTAGCAATATTTATGAAGGATACTCTGCACTCGATTCTCATACTAAATCAAGTAAGAAAATAATTGATTAATATTTGACCTAATTATCTAGGAGAATACAAAAATTATACACAATCCTCTACGTGTTTATGATAAAGCACAGTGTTAATGACCGTGATGATTTTACTTTCACTTGGAAGTGAACGTGGAAACTTCATAAATAAAACAAAAGGGTTTATTGTCCGTTTTATTATCGTCAAAGTTACTAACTCCAGTTCGCCCTTTATAACTTTTGACACCGGTCATTGCACCTAGCCTTATTACGATTGTGTTTACACTTTTGAAAGCCTTAAAACAAACTTTAACTTGGGCTGTCTTGGTTGCTTATTAGCATTTGTTTTGATGTTATTATTTTATATATTAAATGTGACCATGAAGTGCCACATCCTAGAATACTGCTAGTGTTTAACCTGTCACCGATATAAGACTTGCTACCTGGCTTAGCTTCGCACTGACGTACTGACAAAGAAAATAAGACCAAATCTTTCAATTACTTTATGGCTATGTACGGTATCGGAGATTTTTTCAGTTTAAATAAGTAATTACTTATTGTTCCAAATTTTCATACCAATGCTTCGTGCTCTGTACGACTCGTGACGGGAATTATATTTTGGTAATCTACAATTGCGGTTATGTAGTTATCTGAATATACTAATATGCAATCAATAGAAGGTATGTACAGGATGTCGTGTGCGTTCTGTTACTACGGGTTGGTTCTGATGGCGACGGAGTTATTCGAATCGAAAGCCGGTGGTATGGACGAATCTTGTGCTGCAGATTGCCGTCCGCTACAGACAACCGACTACATGGATCTATTGTGGACAACGTTAGCTGAATTCCCAGGTAAATCTGTACTAACATTATAAAGAGGTAAAGTTTGTGACGTTGTAGGGAGTAATCTCAGGAACTACTGGTCCGTTGTGAATAATTCTTTCAGTGTTATATAGCTCATTTATCGAGGAGAATTATAGGCGTTACACCAGCGGAGCATTAATGAAGAATGTTTCAAAAACCAAGTTTTTCCTTTTATATTTTCTTTTTCCTTTAATATTAATATTAACCCGAAAATTGAAAAGACTGTGATAATCGGATTTGTAAAGTGAGTCGGAGAAAAAACGCCTGAATGAAAACATTTCTTATGAACGCTGCTTTAACGATGAGAAATATGTGATTGAGTTCTAGAGAAAAGTTGTAGTTTGATATTTATTGGCTACAAAAACAGTTTATGTCTAACTTTTATATTTCAATCACAAAAAGTAGTTTTTTTATTCTAAAAATAATTTAGATCGTTAAGTGATATTTATTGGTCATATTATCAGCAACAATTATGATTTTTTATCAAAATACATAGCACTCAGTACTAACCGAATCAAACTTATAATTTCATAATTTAAAATGTTTACCACCCAACGAAGTAGGCACGGGTCAGCTAATATGTAATACTTTTAATAACTTTTTTTGTATGAATTTTTGGCGGCATCTTGGTATATCATGTAGTGGATGTTATTTTTTATTTATAGTCTTGTGTTATTTGACTCTATATTTTGTAATATTGCGGTTATCGTGCATAAGTGAAGTGTATTGAAAATAATATCACCGAGCATAGATTCCCACTTGTCATTAAAACTCCCTAGAAAGTTCTAACAAGAGAGCCACCATATTGTTAGAACATTGGTTTGAACACTTTATTGATCCCCACCCTCATCTTAAGGTGTTACGTAATTTATGGAAAGCAAGTTTGCAAGTGGTAAATGTTTGTGAAAAAAATAATTTGGAATAATTTTTTGCGAGTTTTTTGCAACTATTGCTTGCATAACTGTTTTAAAAATATCCCAAATTAAGTTCCATGAAACAATATTATTGAAAGTGTTTGTCTATATCTTTTCAGGAATATTTGCTACTATATTCATTATAGAAAAATTTGGACGAAAACGTACTATGGCGTCACAATTTGTAATATTCGCTGTATGCGTTTGTATACTCATATATAATACAAAGTAAGTGATGATATTTTTAAAACTTGTCATATGTTTAAATTGACATTAAATTTAATTTCATTTGAAAAATATAATTTTATTAAAGAACCAATTAAAACCATTCTAATAAAGTATGGCACATGATACATAAAACTTGGATCAAAACATTAACCGTATCCTATTTGGAGTTGGATTTTTTAGAAAAGTAATATAATTGTGTTTCATAAATCAAATTTAATTTTCAGTCGAACATTCTTAACATGCGTTCTGTTTGTGGCAAGAGGTATCATCGCCGGCCTCTTTCAAGCTGCCTATGTTTATACTCCCGAGGTGATTAATTTATATATATTACTACTACATACTAAGTTACAATATATAAATTAACAATATAGTCTAGCGTCACATAGTTCAAATTATAGTAAAGTTAATAGCATAAAATTTTCTCCATAAAAACAGATATGCCAGTGAAGGTGTCGTGAAATTTGGTTTAACCGTCTCGAAAATTATCCAAACCAAAATGCTAGACAGAAAAAATTAAACATTGTTTTTTTTTGTTATAAGTACTATATATACTTCCATATCAACTTAGAAAAATCGTTTATTTTGAATATAACAGACAATTTAATTTTATATATGTATTAAATATTTTTCCTGGATTACCATCGCAAAATAAAAAGCCTAAAGCATCATGATTGAAGGTTGCTTTTTTAATTTAATCTTCATCATTACTGTGGACTTGCAGTTGCAGTTTGATGTGAAATTGATAGTAATTGTTTCAAGTTTTATTATCAAATTGCTAGTAGTTCTACGTGTTTCAAGCTTTGCTGTCAAATCATTAGTATTTGTATGAGTTTCAAGCTTTGCTGTCAAATTGTTAGTAGTTGTAAGATGTATGAGTTTCAAGCTTTGCTGTCAAATCATTAGTATATGTATGAGATTCAAGCTTTGCTGTCAAATTGTTAGTAGTTGTAAGATGTACAAGGTTCAAGCTTCATTGTTAAATGAGTAGATACATTTTGACAGGAAATGTTACCCATCAAATAGTGATTATTGAAATGAGTGTAAGTGATTAAAAAGCGTCGGATTATTATGTTTCAACTGTTGGCAGGGTTTCTGCAGGGTCTTGGGGATTTTTTAAACCTGCATGGCTGACTATAACCCTTAATTGCGTGGTCGTAGAGTTTTTTTTGATACCAGCCTGGCTGGCTACAACCCTTAAGTTGAAAATCTATCGCCAAGCACGCATGGATGTGTTCTAACAGATGTAGTTGTGAGTTAGTCTATTCTAGGTCTAGCGAGTTTACCACTTTGAACCATAGCTTCATTTACCACCAGACAACAATGTAGTCAAACAGTAAAAGACTCTATAGAGTATTGTTATCAATGATTTATACAATACACATTCTATTAATATCTTTATTAGAAGCCATTACATGTATCGCACTACATCACATTGACAGCCAGTGTTGCCAGTATCAAACCCTTAATCACTACTTATTCTACATTATTTATTACTATAACAAGTATTAAAACATATTGCAGGTGTATCCGACAGCGTTAAGAGCAACGGCAGTAGGAGCATGCAGTGGAGTAGCACGCTTGGGTGCTATGGTAACACCGTATGTCGCTCAGGTCATATAACATTATTATTTATCTTCTTTTTTTATGTCATAAGAGGCAAACGAACAGATAGGTTAGCTGATGTTAAGTAATCACCATCGTCCATAAGCACTTGCAACATCGGGAGAGTTGTGGGAAGGGGTAAGGGGGAGGAAAAGAGGGAGGGGCGGTGGGCTCTCCGGCGCTCTCACTGACCGGACGAAACGAAACAATGCAAGCACTGTTACTTCACGTCGGTTTTCTGATAAGCTGACTCATTAATGCTGAAATCAGTAATAGTTTCAGTGTGGCTATACCACCTAGCTAATCTTTATACATATAGATAATATTGTAATTGTCTATAGATCTGTCCGACGGAATATCCAACCATTGTCAACGGGTTCGAACCTAAACGTGTATTAACGAGTTTTCCGAGATTTACGATTTTTTTTGCAATCATTCTTTCAAATTATTGCTGCCATCGTCGAGTACTTAATAATATTAATGTGATAATTTCAATGTTCAAAGAAAATTGTGGGTTTCTAGGAAGTTTCTACGGCATCTCGGGAGTCATGCTCCATGGTATTATTTCCCATCCACTACACTTGTGCACAATAACCGAACCATGTGTTTATATATAAATTTCTTCTGTATGTGTGTATGTTACTGAACTTCTCCTAAATGGCTGGACCGATTTTGATGAAATGTTATGTGGTTGTTCTAGTGGATCCCATAATGTTTTAGATTCACAATTTGAACCAGTAGGTGGCGCTGCGGTTTTTTTTTATTATCAAGGCAGGACAACGTCCGCCGGGGCCGCTAGTATTGTGTAAAATGCCACCAATATTACGAAATATAGAGTCAAATACACAAGATTTTGAATAATATACAAAAGCCATTACATGCTAGATAGACTAAGATCCCTTCAAAACTCTCGGTTCACGTACTTTTAGTAATTTAAATTGGTAACACTGTTAGCTAACTATGAAAAAAACATCATGAAGAGATCTGAACCACAAAAATGTCTAGAAATAGCACCACCATATGTGGGAAAGATTTGTCTGAGTTTGAGATTGTCAGTAGGTACATCATGGTTGGGCTAGTAATGATTCCCTTGGACTTTGACCCAACAGTGGGACTCTTACATTCTGGCATTATTAATATATAGGTGGCAAAAATAATTATATGGAGGGAAAACCGGCTAAATAATATTTTTTATGAGTTAGGTTCATAATTATCCTACGCTACGTTAATCCCTTTTTTTTCGATCTGACTACGCTATTGACCCAACAAGGTCTTAACAGCTTCACCGGACTATCCACTTTAAGAGTGATTTCATAGCAAAGGTAAACAAATGTAATGAAGTGGTTTCTTTGATCAAACTTTCAAGACTTCAATATGTGAAACTGATTTTACTACACTTATCAGGTGTTATTTTACAGCAGTCGTTGTTATAAACTGTTATTAGTTTTTTTTTTTTTATAATTTGTTGTGTTATAACGGTTTGGCCGATTTCTATGATATTCTGCACACTAAAGGCTTCTTTAGTTTGCAGTTTCAGGTCTTTTCTTAGTTTGTTGAGTAAAATAACTGTTAACAATACTGTAGAATTTTAAAACAATAATTGGTAGTATAGATAGATCGTTTAGTAAATAAAATACCATGAATAATGAACACTTAATAATAATACTTTCAGAAATCATAAAGTGTACAATTTTTTGGCCTTTACAGCTTCACCGGACTACAATAGAGAGGAATGTGAGTTTGTTCGTTTGTAACACATTACTATACTATTGATCGCTTGTCATTAAATTTGTTAGAGTCGTTGTCAGGCGTACAGAAAAGAACAGCATAACTTTCATATAGAGAATAGTAAGGATAAGTCAAATCTACATTAACGCGAATGAAGCCGTGAGGTAAAGCCATTATATTATAATAATTTAATTTTATGTGTCACATAGGTTCTGTTAAAAAACTCGGTTGTCCTGGCGACGGGAGTATATTCCCTGGCGGCTGTTTTGGCTGCCGGCGCTTGCTTAGCGCTGCCCATCGAAACGAAAGGAAGGGAGATGAGAGATACTGTGACGATAACCAATTAATCGCGTTACAAAAAAAATTACATTTCATTACACCCTTCCTAGAACAAAGACATAAGTGAATAATAACGAGGAATTACTTTTTAATTCAATTTATAAATTATTAAAGAAATATCTTGTCACAAATAGTTTGAAAAAAAAAGTTAAGCATTTGTGAAAAAAAAACATTTTGTCACAAATTTTGTTAAGGTAAATTTAGAAAAAATGGTCTAAAAAATAAGTTATCCCAATATTTGCTTTAAAATACGTGTGCTATAAATAAAAACATGCATACAACATATATATTTTGAAATTGACAATTTCTCAATATTCATTTATTCCGTGCAACTTTTTTTACACATTTTCGTTTAACTGGTATTACAAATAATAATCTCAGAATTAAGAAATCTTTACTTATAACTGTACTGTACTCACAACAAACCTACATGAAAGTCTAAACAAATGCGTAAGTAAAATTAAACAGACGAGTATTGTTTGTAAAGAGGTTACCGTTTCGAAAAATAAGGAAATTACGTTTCGTTTTACGAACATTTGCAAGTACCCAGTGTACTTATCTTAAAATTACTTATCATAAAAATAATATATTTAGATTATGGATTCCTTTAGTTCATTTATTGATTTTAAAACTACAGAACTTTAGCATATATTTTTTGACTCTTCGTTTTTGATCTTGTACAATTGACTTTTTCACATACGACTTTATTCCAGGAAGAGTGTGGTTTGACAGTTACATTACTAAAACTAAATGGTAAAATATAAGATATCTATATTGGTTTCAGAGAACAAAATGTAATTTTAATTTTACCGTATTAATTGCAATATTATATTTTTATATACAAACAGTATACTTTTTGTACTATCTATAAGAATGTATCACAACATATTTGTAAATGTATCCATGGTTAGAGAACGGTCATCCATTGATTATTTAGTTACAATGGTTGTACTATTCCAGGTTATTTGGTAAATGAAAAAAAAAATGGATTTAATTATGTTTAAAGGTAATTCACATTCGACTTGATAATGTATTATCTAATATATTTATTGTTTCCTAAAAGAGTTGTTATAGCATTGTAGGACTTTGTAATATAAACCTTTAATTTATATTGGTTTAAAGCTGGCAGGGAATAACTACTGTATTTCTTTGTGAAGGAAAAAGTGCGAAAAAAATTAGTTGATGAGACATTTAATTTTGACGTTTTGAGGTTAAATAAGTGTAGTGGTGTGAAGAATAGCGGAAATAGTGAATTATCTATGGTAATTTTATTTTTAACATTTTACGACCGCTAATCAATAAGTACCACCACATAAATAACGTTTAAGATACAGTCGAACTAGTATAAAAATAAAATTTTGTTATTTTATGGTTATAAAAATTATCTATATTAATTTGACTTGACCTTATTCGAAGCTTACTTATGAGATAGGCACTTCCGTTTCCCGCCAGCATGCCCACTTTTGACAGTAAATATCACTAACTTCCGGTCAAATACCTTACACGTGTCTCGCCCCACCATGGCAGAGAGGTGTATTTAGAGCGACGCCGTCTTTCAACTTCATTGGCGTCTTGTTCCCCGCCGAGAACAAACGTGCAAGTGAAATACTTGCACAAAAGTGAAAAATATTTGCAGAAAATATTTTATTTTTTAATTTTATAGTCTGATTAATATTTCCAGAAAATATTGTATTTCAGTTTTTCAAGTATATGAAAGAGTGTTAATATGTTCCTGGAAGGATTGGTAAAAAGTATTGTAAGGCCGCGTAAGTAGCTACTTACATATTAACCTATTGCTGTTACTGAGGAACAATATAACGATACCTTTCGTTGAAAAACTATCACGTGAGTACAAGTTCGATCACGTGAGTACAAGCTAAGTCTGTTTTAAGAACTGACTATTTTATTTAGTGTAAATAACATTTTTTTATGCGAACGGGTTGTTACCCCGTTCGAATTTATTTTTAATTTCCGGTCATTTTATGAAGTGCTGCTCTTTTATAAAATATTATCATCGTTTTTATTGCCTAATATACCGATTGATTATATACATATATTGTGTGTATGCATACATCTCACATTATATTTTTTTTTTTTTCGAATGTGGAAATAAGTAAAATTTCATTAACTGTTAATGTTATGTAGTTACCTCGAGTGGTACTGAAAAATCCACCTTTCCCCTAAATAAAGGGGGGGGGGGGTAAATGTGTACGCCGCAGTATATATCGTTATATAAATATTTAATATATGATATATCGAAGTACAACCCTCTACAAATTGCAAGCAGCAGTGGTAAGCATTATTATTTCGAAACCATGTTCACTGAATATTCAGATCTAGGTATACCTGCGGCGAAGCCATGCTGCATTATATTATCTAGTTTTACTCTTAAATGTTTTTAATGAATTTTTATTAGCTGTAAGACCCACGACAGTTTATTTTAAAAATCAATTAATATACGCTTATTTTAGATTGTTGTCGGATTGAGGAAAGCAATAGTAATGATCAAGTATGCAAAATTCTACCAACTATCATCAGACGAAGAAGCTCGTGAGCACTATGCACGCTAGTGGAATCTCAAGACCTCTGGCCTGTCTTCAGAGCGTGACCCCTCGGGCTCGCGGATAGAAGTTTCACCTCGAGCGAGCACGTAATGTCTCCAGTGAGTGAGTTGGCAGGCTTATTCAGTTTCTTTGAACAGGAGAACATCAGTGCAGGATCACGGCGATTATATAAATAACCTGCGTAGGGTTATTCCGATGGTTATTGGTGCCAGATCACGGCTAAACCCGCGTAGGGTTATTACGAGTATCTGTGCAAGATCACGGAGATTATGTAAATAACCTGCGTAGGGTTATTCCGACGGTTATTGGTGCTGGATCACGGCTAATATATCGCGTAGGGTTATTACGAGTGTCGGATGATTATTACGAATATCGGTGCAAGATCACATCGATTATATAAATAACCTGCGTAGGGTTATTCCGACGGGTATTGCTGCTGGATCACTGCTACTTAACTCTAATTATGTAACGATCCCGCTGAGGGCTCGTCAGTGTCTCCGCGTAGGAACACGTTAATCACATAATAAGCCCGCGCAGGGCTTTCAGTCAGTGCGTCTTGCTCAAGTGCGTCTGCTCAGGAGTACGCACATCACATAACTAGCCCACGCAGGGCTATACGGTGCCTCTGCGCAAGAGCACGCTAATCACGTAACTAGCCCGCACAGGGCTATTCAGTGCCTCTGCGCAAGAGCACGCTAATCACATAACTAACCCGCGCAGGGCTATTCAGTGCCTGCGCAAGAGCACACTAATCACGTAACTAGTCCGCACAGGGCTATTCAGTGCCTCTGCGCAAGAGCACACTAATCACGTAATTAGCCCGCGCAGGGCTATTCAGTGCCTCTGCACAGGATCACGCGAAGCATATAACTAGCCCTCGCAGGGCTTTCAGTGCCTCTGCATAGGAACACCGAAGCATATAACTAGTCCTCGCAGGTCTGTTCGGTGGCTCCTCGGTGCCTCCACGCAGGAGCACACGGATGATGACTGATGACTAGCAGTAACTAGCACTTAGCCCACGCAGGGCTATTCGGTGCCTCTGCGCAGGAGCAAGCGAATCATGTAACGAGCCCACGCAGGGCTATTCGGTGCCTCCATGCAGGGGCACGCGAATCATGTGTCTATCCCTCGCCTCGCAGAGCTATTCGGTGCCTTCACGCAGGAGCACGCGAATCATGTATCAATCCCTCGCAGAGCTATTCTGTGTCTTCACACAGGAGCACGCGGATCAAGTAACTAGCCCGCGCAGAGCTATTCCATGCCTATTTAATGCCTCTGTGCAGTGCAGAAGCACGCAAATCGTATAACGATACGCAGTTTGTTCAGTGTCTCCTCACAGGAACACGCATTTCGTTGGATTATTCGGTGTACGTGAATTACGGAAGCAACCCTCGTAGCGTTAGTCTGTGGTTCTTCGTAGGACACACAAATTATATAATGAACCTTCGAAGGGTTATTAAAGCTATACAATAATATAGTAATGATGTGACCTGTCCCCAGTGTGAACGTACGTCTATCGCAAAGTTAGGATATGTCAGTAAATTTACGTGGACGTGAAATGTGGAGAAATGAATTTCGGAAAAATGGACTGTTGTCTTTTAGCAGTTTTGTTATAACCGATAACGGTTAGGAGTAGAT
>JACEII010000134.1:33998-109461 GCA_014332785.1 Antheraea mylitta
TAGCAGTTTTGTTATAACCGATAACGGTTAGGAGTAGATAGGATGATAGGAATTTTTGCAGGAACGCAAATCGTTCCGATAACTGTATGGCTGTTTAATCGGTGTAACCTCGTGTGTGATCATACATTGCTTCTGGACGGTCGATCTCACAGGGTGCAGCAAGGTTTTCTTGTTTTTGTGGTTGTCGGAAGTTTTCTCATGTGGTATAGGAAGTGGCCTAATGCTTATAGGCATCACTACTCTGTAACTTCTAGTCGCATCAAGGGCGCATATTCTGCTTAAATAGGCTGCGTCAATACTATTATTTGTATGGTTATTGACCATAGACTTGTTATAACATTTGTAACTTCAAAAGTGGCTTCAATCTTGCAGCAAGTATGTGAAGACTCCCGGTAAAAGCATGAGTAGTTGGAAGTAACCAGCATTGGGTGTTAAGCAGAAGCATCTACTAATCGAAGTATATTAAATCGAAGGTTTAATACTCTGTATTTTAAGCAGTCTCGAATAGCTTCGAAGGTCTAACTGTTCACATTTCGAAGGTCTAACTGTTCACATTTACAAAGTATTTTGGCTACTGTGGTACTAATAAAGACTATTACTCAGTGTTCTAGTACGCTTACTTTACCAAAATTCTTCCAAGCCATAAAAATGTAATATATTTTTTTGATGCTAGTATAAATCTTTGGTTATTTTAACCAAACCCAGTGATTTTTACATACAGCAGTTGTCTTTGATATCACTTAGGGTGTTTTTAGACGGTTAATGTTTTAGTTTCGTATGTTTATACGCACGTAACTGGTCTTATTTTAGGTAAATTTTTTTATAATAGTGATAGTGAACCAAATCGTTTCTCGTATCGTATTTTAAAATCTACCGCGGTGAATACCGAATCCTTACGTAACTAAGACTAGAGGCAATTAAGAAACCATACCATAGTTTCTTATGGCATAGTTATACATTTTTTGTTATACATTTTTGTTTTGGTATGATTATATACTGAAATGTGGTAAACGTTCTAGTTCACAGGCGTCTTTCAGAGGGAATTGCCTTGTTGACTAATTCAGAATTGATAGTACCTCTGTAACTAAATCATCTTGGACTAACGTGCTAACTTTAACGCTTGTGTAGTCAAGATTCCCTTATGAATCTTGGCTTATCTAGATCACATTGGCGTCGGTGTCTCTACCACCACCAGGCGATAACAAACAAGTCTCATAAGTAAGCTTCGAATAAGGTCAAGTCAAATTAATAGAAGCGTTTTCCTTACAATAAAACGAATATTAATTTACTTACCTTATTCGAAGCTTAATATTTTAAATTCTGCCTGGTATTATTATTCGACTCAATGAAGTTGAAAGACGGCGTCGCTCTAAATACACCTCTCTGCCATGGTGGGGCGAGACACGTGTAAGGTATTTGACCGGAAGTTAGTGATATTTACTGTCAAAAGTGGGCAAGTCTAAACATATTTTCAGAATTTTACCATAAAATTAAACTATAACTTAGATATATCAATAAGATTATTTGTTTTGTAATGTACAGTCCTCGCAATTTTTTTTGACCGCTCTGAATAGTGATACGCACAACACAAATTTAGGTATAAATACGTATTATGTTATACGTATAACACCGAGACTCTTTAAGGATAAATAAATGCCAATGTTACTTTCCTATAATAATATTTTAACATTCTTTTGTTTTGAATCAGGGTTGTAGCTAAAGTCGAATTTAAGGTATTGATTACAAGTAGGGCAGAAAAAAAAATATGATTGATTTGCCCTCGAAGCATACACAGAACAAAGAATTATTATAAAATGAAATGAATATCACAAACTTTGGGATGTTCAGAAAAAAATAGATACTTATCGCTACATTTTTTTAAATCTCAAACTATGAACCATTTAATTACAATAATTTATCTTAGTTTTTAGTATTTTTGAGGTAGGTCATTCTGATTTCGAGGTAGGGCCCAATGCCCTCTCCTAGTTACGGCCACGTGCGCAATCCCAAACTTATGGTTATATACAGAGCTGTCAAAAAGATTGACATACTGTAATTTACGTGTATATTGATGTAACTCTGAAAAAAATAAAACCTCAACTCGATAGTATTTAATGTAATGTGAAGCCACATTATAAACTATATGTACCTGGTAAATGTAGCTATTCTTTTTCCGAAACTATACAATTTTATAGGTAGAGTTTCCAAGTTTGTATTCTAGATTTTCAGGAGATATATATAGTATCAAATTTTGTCTCAAGTGTAGAATTAGGCGTTCAGAGAGCAGAATAGTATAAAGGTCGGGGTTTTAAATATTGCAATATATATAATACTTGAGTGTCTCTCTCTGTACCTCATTTGAAGATTCACTGGAAGGCTTGTTGCTTAATTATATTATATTTACGCATATAGCGTACCAGTATTAAACATCGTTTATGTAGGTTTCAGTGGTTCTCGGGTAGTTATAGCGTTTCTTACAATTTTTTTTTCTTTGATATCCTGTTTATTTAATTTTGTATTGTATAACATTCGCACATGCTTTAAAATGAATCACTATTGAGATATAATTTAATTAATCACATTTATATATCTCTCTCTAAAGTACATTATTTTTGTGATTTATTAGTATAGCCTACGAAAGAAAAAAATACTGATTTTTTTTATTATACAAGGTAATGAAAGTGGATTTGAATTTAGTTCCATTGTTTTCATTAATGCTTTGTTCATAAAAATCTAATGTTATATAGTTTTCTCCGATATAAATTAGTTTTAACTCCCCAGTTTCTCTTTAATATTATTTTAATAATAAGTTATAAAAACTGATTATCACGCTTATTAAATTTAATCCTAATCTCACCGCGTTGCATTTAACTCTACCACTATTATAGGCTTTAGGAGATCTGAATCTCGATACTTACTTTTTTTAATGAAAAATATTTGATGTGTGCTTGTTGATATATTTTTAAATTGGTGAATGGTAGCTAAATGTATGAACACTATAACACAAATATAACGCATATTATACAGCAAAAACTTCTTAACATTTTTATATTATCATACTAATATTATGCACAAAACCTTTTTTATTCCAAGTAGGATTTTATATATTTTGATACATTTTGCAACCTTAAACTTGTATTGGGGCTATATTGTATTAGCTTAGATAAAATAAAGACAATATCAAAGCATTTAATAAATCACATAGGCTGCTGTTAAATATTACATAAGAGTGTAAATGAATAATTAAAAGTAATACAGTTATATTTTTCTGTGCGTTATGATGTAAAACCAATCAATATGAAGACCTAAAACCATGATAAAACAGAATCTATTTTTTGATATAGTACTTTGAGAAATATTTTATCGCTTTAGAATTGCTATTATGATAAAAATTATATATTTTATTTAATGAGAAATCATGTGTCTTTATGACTATAGAGAAATTTAAACTAGTCGGGAAATAACGATCTAGAACAGTGATCGGCAAACTCGTCATTTAAGAGACAAATAAAGCCAGATTAGGCTCCCTCGGCAGTTGCTCAAGCCTAGGTCCGTTCCCTCGGCGTGGAGCCCTTGAGTGCGCTGCTCGCGCGATACAGTGACACAAAATGTTACATCACTGCAACAACAGTACCCATATCACCCGCACGCACGAGCACGCATACACGCCTACACATGAAAGTGGAAGGGTTTTGTTTCTTTCCCTTATCGAACTGAAATAGTTTGGAAAATTATCCGATACGAAATATATATAGGAGTTGTTGAGGTATGTATGCTTGCTACACATATATGCTCCAAAACTCATATTTATATGAATAGTTAGCTTAGGGCAGCTCAGATAGGTCGCGAATTGCACGTGTCGGGCAGCAGCCCAGGCCGAGGTGTGCCGTGCACCCTTGAGCTAGTTGCCCAAATAAAATCTGCCGAGTGCCGCAAGCGCTCGCCTTAGTAGTCCGGTGAAGCTGTTAAGACCTTGATGGGTCAATAGCGTAGTCAGTTCGAAAAAAAAAAAATTAAGCTTTCCACCAGGTGATATATTTTTATAAAAAAAAAGTGTGTGTACTTATGTACACGCGTTAGAAGTTCTACTTCTTTGGCGTAACAAGATAAAAATCTTTTCAAAAACTTTATTTTTCGCCTTTTTCTACGTTTGTAGAAAAAACGACTCTGACAATAGAAAAAAGGTATTTAATACATTGAAAGTTTTAATACAAAGAAATACAAATAACAAATACAAAGAAACAAAATGTTGATTATAGCTAACTTCTAGGTGACGGTTTTTCGTGACGGTGTGCGCGCGCATCCTAAAAATTTACTCTCATAATTTTTCCCTAACGCGCCACAAGAAGTATAACTTCAAAAATTGAGATTAAAATTACACTCTCCAGTTTAGCTTTGCTCGATATGCCTTTTTTGCGAACGACAAGCCGTGCTATTGTTGCTTTCTAAAATGTCCCTCTTTTCTGTAGCCTTACATTAAAAAAATATGTACTCGTTTCTTAAAATATCAGTTTATAGATAATATTCCGTGTTTGCACTAAACATTTTGTGAATGAGGCACAGGCGGTCCACAGTTTGCCGACCACTGATCTAGAACATTACTTAATGTGGATGCTTAATTTTATATATTACATTTTTAAATTATCATGTAAGGAGTTGACAAACGTTTCGCTAATTCGTATCCGTCCTTTTTTTTGTTTGTCATTATTTTAAGATTCTTATACAAATATTGTCTCGTAATATATTCCCAGTAACATGAGTTTAATATAACATCATATTTCACGTTGATATAAATAGAACATAATATATCATCTATATTTAATATCAAATTAAGATCTTGTATTTACTGTGTTATGATTTATTATATAATTTGGTTGTGATGTGACTAAGTACTTAGGGGTGCTAAAAGTAGTAGTCCAGTGAAGCTGTTAAGACCTTGATGGGTCAATAGCGTAGACATTTCAAAAAAAAAGGGTGCTAAAAGTGTCGTTTATAAGAAAGACCACTATGTCCATTACCCATCAGATTAAAACATCTCTATTAATATTATAAAGAGGTAAAGTTTGTGACGTTTTGACGTTGTAGGGGATAATATCCGGAACTACTGGTCCGATTTGAAAAAATCGTCCAGTGTTATATAGCTCATTTATCGAGGATGGTTATATGATATACTTCATCACGCTAAGACTAATAGGAGCGGAGCACCAATGAAGAATATGTAAAAATCGGGGTTGTGTTTCCTCTTGAGAGATTCCGCTACGTGTTGTTAACGTTAGCCCAAAGTATCTATTCCTAGCGAACGAAGTCGCGGGGCAACGGCTAGTTATTTATAAACATCTATTTCATTTTGAAACAAAGACAATAAGGAATAATTGTTATTACTGTTATTAACACAAGTATTTTAATATTTAAATTTTTTAATTAAATGTATTATCTGAACTTATTTGTATCAAATGAATTTGTGATAAAAGTATTGTAGGTACGGATCACTTCATTTAACGATAAGGTATAACACACGTAAGGATTCTTTTTGGAGATGTCTAGGTATTATTATATACAGTTTATCGTGATTCGATCACAATATTTGATACCAAATGTTTATATACATAACTATAATAATGTTAAGTTTTTATACACGATTTGTAATAAAATGCACTATAAAGTTAATACTGTTTTTCATTTTGAATACCCTAAATTGTTACACTTATCTGATTAGCATAAATAAAAAAATTAAGAATCAAATAAATTAAAAAACTAAGGTAAATGAATATTATAAAGCTTTTTATAATAAATTGCAAAATGATTAGTAATTAAACACGAAACCCGACTGCAAATTTTGTATATCAACAGGCGTCATACTTACTATATAACCTACGTTGATCACTCAATTGAGATGAATTTAACGCCACCTGATATGTTAAAAACCCATAAAACCCGAGATATTACATAACGGACATACCCAAAAACCTTTCCCTTCTTTTGCGTAGAAAAAGGTATGTGTAGTCTTGAATCAGACAGCTTTAAATGATTAAGCGTCTACTGTATGTACGAAGGTACGTAATTGTATTCACAATTATTAGCCGCAACGCAGCGCTATAAAGCATTATTTATTAATTAGAAAAATGACTTCCTGCTATATTCAGCAAGTTTTTAAGTACAGTGGTACTCAACCTTTTTTTTAAACGGATCACAAACACGTTTCACTCCTGTTGTCGCGGGCCGTAAATTACGAATATTTGGATATTAAATAGAAAAACGTAATTTCACTTTAACACTGTACCTACCTATTAATGTAGTGACAAATGGTTGTCGAATAAAAAAACTAACTCTTCTTACATAAGGAACGCTGGTCGGGTTATCTGGGGTCTATTTAATTTACTCAGCTTGCTCATAGTTTTTCTGATGTGCAGAAAATTTAAAATTATTAGAAATAAAGTATGATCGGATGAGCTAACTAAAAAACCCGGCGGGCCGCTTGTTGAGTAAGGCTGCTCTAGAATGGTCCTCAAACTTTTTTGTCCCATAGACCCCCTATCAACTTTTACTGAATTGGATAAAACTTCTATCTCATGAATAGCTTTGAATCCAACCACAAAGCGAATATCTTGCTAAATGAATTTAATATGTAATGAGGTATTGTAAATAAACACTTGGCCGCCCTAGGCCCCAGGTCTTACTTCATGGTAAGTACCAGCTTTACAGAAGCAGTACCAGCTTTTTCAGCACCCATCATATTGAGTACATGATGAATTGACTTTTTTGGCAACTTTTAACGAAATCGATTCAATTTAGGAAGATTACTGTTATACGGGGCGGTGCAGTGTGGCCCACCGTTATGCGCGCTAGCCTTTAGAATAGTTACGTACTTTGAGTATTTTTTGTTATTATCAGTGAATTTTTTGTCCCGGGCCTCCTGGGCCTTAGATGAAATCCGCCATTGGCTCCATATCTTCATCAAATTCCATAAACAAATATGTTTTAGAAATGTTTACCTATGTTTATTATACAGACGTGTTATGTAAGTACAAACGCACTATCATAATATATTTATAGACAGTCAAAATTTTCATAACGGCTTACATAAATGTAATTCACTATGGTCATCACCAATTTGCAGCTCGTCGACTATCAGATTAGTTTACGCTTGCGTCGACCCCTTGAAGTTCCAAATCGACCACCAGGGATCCATATGAACCAGTGTGGGATGTTACGGCCTACAATTAATACGTGAAGTCAACCCAACATTGTAGTTCTTCACTATCGAGCGCAAAACTAATTCATGGAACCCCGGTTACGAATTGTGAACCTCCATTATTTGTCACGCCAACGTAGATCGTCGTAATTACCCGTGGACCCCTGAAGTACCACCTGGATCTCTTTAGAAACTAAGGCACTAAATCAATGGTACTCAACCTTTTTTTTAAAACAGGCCACAAATACCTTTCACTCATGGTGTCGCGGGCTGCAAACTACAAATATTTAGGTATTCAATAATTCCAAATTAACAACGTGTTAATGCAGTGGAAAATGATTGTCCAATAGAACAAGCTTGATATAACCCTTATATCATAAGGAACGCATTACGGTCGGGTTATATGGGATCTATTTAATTTACTCGGCGTGCTCATAGTTTTTCTGGTGGGCACCAAATATATACTAATATTATAAAGACGTAAAGTTTGTGAGTTTGTGACGTTGTAGGGGGTAATCTCAGGAACTACTGGTTCGATTTGAAATCTTTCAATGTTATATAGCTCATTTATCGAGGATGGTTATAGGCTATATGTCATCACGCTAAGATCAATAGGAGCGGAGCATCAGTGAAGAATGATTAAAAATCAGGGTTTTTTTTTTCCTCTTGACAGCTTCTGCTGTGTGTTAACCCAAAGTAACTATTTTACGCGAACGGAGTCGCGGGCAGAGTCTAGTTAAAAACAAAGTATAATTGGGTGAATCAACTACAAAGACCCAACGGGCCGCTGGTTGAGTATATAACTGCTCTAATGAACAAAGAGTACAAAGCGATCTACGAAGCGAATTAGAAAATGACGGGGCTTCTGAGTGTTTTGGCGGACGGATACATTATTTTGTAGTACTGGTTGTTTAGTACGGAAACAAGTTTTCCTAAAAAAAGCTGTACATCTTTAGTATCATAATTAAGGTTCAATCTTTTATTTTCAACTATTAAAAAAGCTGTCATTTGATAATAGATAAACGTCAGAGGGTTTTATCTAAAAACCCTTTTTACATATTCTGGGATAGATCTAAGATATAACGATAATATTAGAAAAAATAAATAGTTCTGATACCTTTGGGCTGAGAGGATAAACGAATAATACTCTAAATACATGCTATTATTTTATTTCTACTTTCAAAATTTTCACACATAGTATTTCTTATATATCCGCAGTACCTAATAAAAAAAATCACAGTATAAATCACTCAATTAAAGATAATTATGATCAATAACCAATATTTCTTTAGTCAAGCACTGAAAATATCTACCTAGTTAGTCTTATAAACTTGTAATAATAACTAATTTATTTCTGTAGTAAAATATAATTAATTACAATTACATTTAAAAAATACTTCAACTAAAATGTATGTAAATCCTGAAGTTTAAACTTATTTGTTTGTCGATTGTGATACAAAATTTAACATTACGCAATTTGTGTATAAAAATATATTCAGCTAGGACTGTTTGTGTAATTTGATTGAGATAAAAATAATTATTCAGTCATTCCATACATTATCAATTTGTGGATCATAATATGGCTCTTACATCTAACCTACGTGAATAAATATAAACTAAGAACTTTATTAAATTTATAAACTCTATACATACATACTTCATAGCCTTCACTTTACTGTGGGACTGAAAACTTACATTTTACATAGTGTGCATTAAAGAAATTGTTGTAATGTGTAAATCTATATTAATGTCGTTAGCAAACATGTGTCAATAATGACAATAAACTCTTAAAGTTTAAATCATACATAGGTCAAGAATGTTATTCAAATTTCTTATTTTTTTAATTTTACAAACATTTCTGACATAATTAGGTACATATGCTAACTGCTTTTTTGAGATCATTCACAAATTTTTATCATATTACATAACAGTTATGTGATGAGTTTAGCAATTTGTACAAAATTTCCATAGGGCATTCAATTTTTATAAACTAAAATCACTAAATAGGGTTGCTTCAGAATGAGTTTAAGTAATATTAATATTAGAATGTTAGATTAAATTATACAAAGCCTTGTAGTATCTTAATTATTGTGATACGGTGGGATAATTTTACAATAATTACTCAAAATTCCGAATATTATAAATAGTAAGTATATAATATGACTTATAGTTAGAGCTTTCGCTTTTTTAATATACATGAACAATTTATACATCCATTATAAATACCAAGGGTCATACTGGTAGAAAATGCAATGATGGAATAATTTCCAACAGCAGATTATTTTTTGTAATCAAATTAGTCATATTAAAATCTAATGTAATTTCTTATTAAGCTGAAATACCGCTTCTAGTTCCTAACGCCACAACTAACAGTCACAATGTGACAATATAAGAATCATTAATCCTTACCTATGTAAAAAAATGTTCAACTAAATGAAGAAAATCCACAAGAAGCTTACTAAATAAACAAAAAATCAATAAAGATTGAAGTCAAATCATCAAGTATTGATATTATATTAAAGTAATGAATTTAAATTAGAAATAATATGAATCTAAATAATACATTGTGTAGATATCTATTCTGGACATGAAATTCCACAAATAGTTATTGGCATGAGTTATTTCTTAGTTAAAATCATTCATATTAGACATAAAATTAAATTTTTTATAGGTATTCTTAGTAAGAAACATTCATTTTTAATAGCTGAATTTTATGTTTATATACTAAGAAGTATTTCTGTTACTTAATCATCATCTAATTCTATTACAATTGGTTCAACATTATCACTCACCCTATTGTATTCTTGTCTTAATTGTGCCAACAATGCACACTTTGGTATTTTAAGTTCCTCTGCTTCATCTATTAAACATTTTAATTTCTGCAGTCTGCCTATATCAGGAGCCGTGGGTAGCAAAATATTTTTTGCTTCGGTCATCCATTTATCAAAACTATTTACTCTAAAATCAATTGTTTGAAGCATAATATGAAGCTCATCCATATCATAGCGATAATTCAAAACCTTTTTCTCATTTGGACACTGGCAGAAATTATCAGAATGTTGCAGACATACCATATGATTACATTCATTACATGAAACAGAAGATAGGAAGCATGTTGTTTTACACACTTCACATAGACGTTCATCATCGCCTAGCAATTCAAATGCAGTTCTACGTACATTTTTCAATCCCCTCTTTGCTAACATAGCTCTCAAAGAGCCTTCTTCATTGGTTGCACGTACTAATTCTTTTTGAGTTTCCACAGCAGTCTCTAAATCAAGACGATCACCTTCTAACGCCATTTTGCACATAAGTTCATCATGAGAGAATACGCAAAACCTTTTCAAGTTTTTGTAATGAATTATGCATTCACGACCAATCCGTAACCAATCTGGAGGTGCAAAGTTGACAGCTTCAGCAAAATTGTAACCTTGATTAAAGCCTGCATGGTATGCTCTAGGAAAAGTAACAACATACTCTCCAGCATGCTGATCAGTTCTATATATTGGGACACCTGCTGCCATTAGTATATTTGGATTCATTATAGTAACTAACTGATGCAGTAAGTCTGGTTGGGATTTAAACAAATCTGGAGCTGCGGCTTTCATAGCATTTTCCAATAACTCAGCACCACTTCCTGGCACTCCATACCAAGTTTTAGCTTCACCCCAATGCAAGTAATTGATAGAGTAGCTCCAGTGATCTTCATTATGCCAACAGAAAGCTGAGAAACACATACCTACGTACATCCATGGAACAGTCATACCTGATATATCAGCATTAATAAATCTTAAGACAGAACCTTCCAGAACTGGCAAATTGTTTAAATTCCAACCTGAATCAACATATTCTTGATCTCCTGGATATAAGTTCAAGGATGACTTTGTTGGAAAACCAGATCCATGATCCATAGAGTGCAGATCAGCTCCATATTCCACTGTTACATCTTCTTCTACTGAAGAGATAATTCTCCAAAATTCTTTTTCAGCAACATTGGTTGGAACCAAGTGTCCAGACATACCGAAATAGTCTGATTTAAATTTATCAGCCATTTCTCCAAATTGTTGAAGTGTGTATTCTCTTTCTGCTTGAGCAAAACCAAAAGCCTCAGCTGGTTTGTGGACCTCTTCTGCAATACAACAGGGACAACGCCAGTCTCCATCAGGTACGGCATTTAGTGGTGGTTTCAGGCAAAATGTATGATATGTATCTGAACATCCATTACAGATAAGAAGTAGGTCATCTCTAGAATCTTTCTGGCATATAGCACACATATAAATAGCTAATGGATCTAAATCATAACGAGGTCTCTTTCTAGATTTTGTAATGTCAAACTCTTCATCATTTAACCCTGGCATTTTAGGTCCTGGTCCATAACAAGCTAACTTTCTTAGTTCTCTGTTACGTTTTACCTCATCATTGTCACCTTTGTTCTTTGAAAAATCAACATCAATTTTAATATCTGAACCGGTTTTCGTTTTCTTAATACTTGTGTGAGGTTTTTCATCTTTTATACTAAATTCATCTTTAAGTTTAGTTATAGACTCTACTGATATCTCTTTAAAAGACACATTACCACTTTCATCTACATTTTTTATTTCTGTCTTTAATTCAGTCTTTTTAACAGTTTTCAAAATATCAGCTTTGCTTTTTTCAAAAATTTCATATGGTAGTAAAATTTTTTCATAATTACTTCTAAGAAAATTCATTGTGTTTGTATTCTGACTGTAACCCATCGCATTCGCTATCTTCCGCCATTTTTTCGGTGTATTACAATTTTTAAAACCACCTTCCTCATCTACCCAGAAATTCAAACAGTATAAATCCAATGTTTTATTTTCTATCATCGGTATTTTTAAAGGCGAGCCTTGTAGTTCCCAGAATTTTAATATTTTTTCAAGAAACAATAACTTCAATCTAGTTATGGCTTCCAACTCGTTAACTTTTTGTATACGAGGTACGAATTTTAATTTATCCACATCTAAAGAGAACGGCGGCTGCCATCGCGCTGGTGGTTTTATTTTACATATACCAGTCTTTTCTGCGACTGGACGTATTTTAGCAATATATCCCAGAGGATCCGAAAATTCTTCGGGTGTAGGTTCGAATACAGGAGCCTCGGGTGGCGGAGTGAAAGTGAATTCTGCACTTTTATGCATTGCATTTTTTTGTATATTTTTACTATCCATCTTGATAAACGAAATAAAATCACTATTTTTATTAATATTAACACATTACGACGTATTAATAAATAGGTACATTTTAATTTAGAAGTAAAAGACTACGTGACTTCTCGCCATGTGTAAATGGCTCCTAAAACAAAATGTTAGTAGTAATATCAGTTTATATTCATTGCACTCCAACAGTGTCCTTTATTATCACCAATAAACACACATCAAATGATGAACCGACATAATGAAAGTTTACTCATTTTATAAAATATTGTATTGATCAATCGTTCGGATGGTTTACAAAGATTATAAAAGTCGTTCAACAATAAATAACCAACCAACTCACACAATTACAAATGAACAAATAGCCGTAGTACATGACGTCGTAATTGTGACGTGCTTGAATCTTGCATAACGCCAGTCTCAAAAGTTCTTTCTTTATGGTCTATACAGACTGTCAAATGCTTGAAGAAAAACGATCAACAGTGTTGAGTTATATAAATCTCGTATACCTATCATAATGCATGTTATTTAATCGTATTAAGTTATTTTTGTGTTATATTAGCATAGTCTTTTATTAAATATCATAAGATTCTAGCTTCATCAAGCTTCTTACAAAGTTTAATGGAATAAGAAAGCATTCACGTCAAACTGAAGTTTAGTTCATATTAATGTATACACATTGCATGTCTTCAAATGTAATTACAACATAGAAATGTTTTCTCAGAATCATCCAAATAAACTCGTCCAACCATGGTATTACAACATACTTCGACTCAAAAATATAAAACTACTTTATGATTGTGATCAAACACTGGTCGGTGATAACAATTTGACTCAAACATCAAGCAAGCGTTTCATCAATATAGTAATCCAAACCTATGACAATCAACTCGGTGTCTAAACATATTACCGTTATCATTGATTAAGGTAGATATGTATTGAATAAAAAAATTTCATTTTCAACGGAAGGTACTGATTATACCTCGCACAGTACTTTATAATCTTCATATCGGGCTAGCCCATAATACAGACGAGAGTATAATACAAAACAAAGTTAAAATGGTTTATAGGAGTGTAAAATGGGCGTTTATTTACCCTCAAGTTGTTTGACTGTTATCCTCATGATTAATATGTATTTATTTTTTATGCATATTCAGAGCGTTTAAAAAGATTGGGGAGGATGCACTCGACACTATGACTGTTGATAATTTTAAAATTATTGGTTTTTCTATATACCGATACTTCCAAATATATTAGTATTAGACTTTGATTTACCGAATAAAAATATATATAATAAGTGAGACGTAATTCAGCTTACACAGCTTATAAATAGTCCAGTAAATTAACTAAGCAAGTTATAATATATTATATAAATAAGTTAGAATATAGGTACTAGTATTTTTCTCTAAGAGTTTATAAAAACATTTGCTTTAAGTAGTATGGTATAAACAATTTTTTATATCAGAGGGGTATATCTATACAAAATTATATGTCATTTTTAGTTATTAAGCATACATATAAACTAGAGGAAGAGCAAACATAATATGTAGTTAAAATAGAGTAGAGTAAAATAAGTTTATGATGATTTTATGGTTAAAGAAATATTATTTTTCATAATAATTACTTGAAATAGATAAAAACTTATTTAAAAATATAAATCGTCTATATGTGTATCTCAATATTGATATATAGTCCAAATAAATATTAGATATAAATATCGATATTTCATTTTTGATCAAGAGCTCTATTTAATAATAATGAATGTCGGTTAGGGTTAATCAATATTAAAAAACATCGATGTTAACATTGGTTTAAAAGTATCGATGTACGACAAACATCGATGTCTTAAAACATCGATGTTTTTGCTAGCAAATAAAACCGTCTGTAAAAAAACTAACTTTATCGAGTGTATACCATATTGTCTGTTCCGTTGCTGGTACAGGAATTGGTTAGCTATGAGAAAAGCCTTTCTGAAGCTGTCCTGTTCCTATTTCCCGTAGGAAATGCCAAGAAATAACTATTCAATACTATACGGTTTACTTTGACAACATTGATTAGTATCATCTAGTGTAAAATAGTTAAATTTATTAGTTATCTAGTCTCTAGCTAGTACATGCAACATTAGATGAGCCTAAAGAATATATTTACATTTCAATATTTTAACATCGATGTGATGATGTTATCGAAAACAAAAACATCGATTAGTCATTGATATCGAAAGCAAAATATCGATATTTTGCAGCTAAACTTTGATGAATATTGAATATCGACCATCCCTAAATGTTATATTATTTAAAAATTTATAGGTTATTATTTATGTGAATTCGTAGTTTCTTTTAGTTTATGTTAGTAGGTTCAGATTAGTATAATATACCTGAAATATGTTTAGCACATTTCGCGGAGGTTTAAAAGTTAACCGGCAGTATCAACAAATAAGATTAGGGCATAGAATTAGAGGCAAAGCTCCTATATTTTGTAAGACATTGAAAGAGCGGCTGGATGAATTAAATTACAAAGACGATTTATATAATGCACGAACAGATATTGGATTTCCTCCAGAAAAGTATGTGCTGTGTACATTTTTTACATTTATATTTTTCTAGTTTATATTTATGTATATTAATTATAAAAACAATTTTACTTCACAGGGTAATGATTTTATTATAAACATTTTTTTATTTTTATTTTTGGCAACCAATCTTTCAGATTATTACTGCCATTTTCGTGTAAGTAATAATATTACAAGTGTCGTGTGATTATTTCAATATTCTAACAAGATGATGGCTCCCTTCTTCCTCCCGGGGAGTTTTTGTTTCATCTCAGAATTTCATTCTCCATGGTATTATTTTCCATTCGCTTCACTTATGCACAATAAACTAACTATATTATGTAAAACATCGACCAAGTTTACTAAATATAGAGTCAAATAATACAAGATATAAAATCCACTACATGACGGACTAAAATCCTGCTATAAACTCCTAGCATTATGTTGCTTTTTATGTTTTAGAAAATCAGCAAAAGATTATCGTCATGCACGTATAGAACACATGAAAAAATTGAAAAGTGACAAGCATATTGAGCAGTTAGCAAGAAACCACAAATTAGAAATTGATTTAGAAGATGTTAAGAAAGAATGGCTGTTGACTCTAGGTCCATATCATAAAAAACAAATCGCCGAACACTATTCAATTTTTGAACACTTATATGGGGAAGGATTCTTTGTACCGTTTCTTAATTTAAATATACATTATGATTTAGATAATAGTACATATCTGCCTGTTTATTCTGGAAATGTAATTAAGCCATCAGAAGCTGCAAAGGCTCCCTCTGTTACCTATGAATCAGATGACAGTACATTATGGACTCTTACTTTAACTAATTTGGATGGACACTTATATGAGAATGACAAAGAATACATACACTGGCTAGTGGCAAATATTCCAGGGAACTTGTTAGAAAAAGGTGATGTTGTAGCAGAATATCTACAGCCCTTTCCATTGAAGGGCACTGGTTATCATAGATATGTTTTTGTCTTGTATAAACAAGATAGTAAAGTTACATATGATGTTCCAAAAGGTAAGCAAAATTGTAACATATGTAATATTTATTTCCTTTACATTTCTATACATTTTCACAATGGCTCCCAGACTATGCAGAGCCTGTCTCTTGGTAGATAGGATATGATTAAACTATTATGTTTTGGCATAACACCTCAACAGACAATTTAATTTTATACATACAATCCTTGTATCAAATAATGATATCGCCCGTAAAGCCAGACTAAAGAGGTCACATAAAAATACTGCTAAACTGTTTTGACAGCCTGTATATCTGCTGTTTGATTACTTTGTCGATAAAAGCAAACATTTGTGGCGTAGCAGTCAAAGTTGGCTTTATTGTATGTGTTTTAATAAAAATATAAATAAGCCTGCATTAATATTCAATTAATTTCTTTGTAGAATTATGAAACAGTCTGTTTTAATCAATTGAATAATTGATCATTCAGTCAATTAAAATCTTGTTTATATAAATTTACTATTTAATCTTGTTAAAGCCTATTTCTATTACATATTGATATTATTGCATTAATGATTTTTTCTCAATAAGGTTGTGCCATATTGACTGAAAAAAATCTATTTCAGTTACATTATCATCACCTCTTCATGACAGAACATTTGTCACCCGAGAATGGTATAAAAAATATCAAGATAATATAACACCTATTGGATTAGCATTTTACCAGACCGATTGGGATGATTCTGTTAAAGACTTCTTTCATAACATTCTTCAAATGAAAGAGCCTAGTAAGTACTTTATTTAAAATTATCAAATATGAGTCAGTCTTAGTTTACTGGAAAACTGTATCAAAAATGGTATTTGATAAAGATTGACCCATCACCGGACACCAGATAGATGTAAAACATCAACGTTGTTTGAATCAAACAAATCTCAAATTCTTAGATTACACTGTAGGTATGAGAGCTCAGTGCGGCAAGAGAGATTTCGCACAGTTGCTTGCGCATGTCATCATCACGTCGTCGCCACGCCAACAGTCAGGTTTACCCGCCCCTATATATGTTTCACATCATAAATCTTTTAAAAGCAGCAGGTTCAGTACTTTGAGTACTCGTTAGACTATCCGACTTTAGCAGTTAAAATCTGTCATCAAGAAGATGAAGGCGATTTCAAATGCTAGCAAATCAATAGTTGTTCATATTACACATTTTCATTTTACTCTGGCATTATGGAGACAAAAATGTCATACATTCTCACTTAATTTTCTTTTTCTTTTTTTTTTTTTTTTCCAAATTTCTACGCTATTGACCCAGTAAGGTCTTAACAGCTTCACCGGACTACTAAGGCGAGCGCTTGAGGCACTCAGCCGATTTTATTTTGGCAACCAGCTCAAGGGTGCACGGCACACCTCGGCTTGGCTGTTGCCTGTTGCATGCAAAATCGCGACCTATCTTAGCTAACCTAGCTAACTATTCATATATGTATGAGTTGTAGAAACGTATATGTGTACCAAGCATACACGCCTCAACAACTCCTCCATATATTTATTATCGGAAAATTGAGAGTTTTTCAGTTCGATAAGGGAAAAAAGTAAACCCTTCCACTTTCATGTGTAAGCGTGTAGGCGTGCACGTGTGTGGGGGTGATCGTGTAGTGTTGTAGCAGTGATGTATATTTGTGTGTCACCGTATCGCGCAAGCAACGCACTCAAGGGCTCCCTACCGAGGGGTCGAACCTAGGCTTGAGCCGCTGCCGTGGGAGGCCTAATCGGGTAAAATTTTCTTTTAATATCAGCCATTAGTATTGCTAATTAAATCAAACTCTTAATTGTGAATACCAAAACAACCTAAAAACACAAGATAAATATTAAAGTGCACTCTGTTACTTCTTTTTCATATTGGAATGATGGTGACTTTTTAAGTAAATGAGTTTTAAACATAATTGCATTATTCTTTTAGTTTACGAATATGACTTCCCAGCACCGTATATCCGTCCTCAAGAATGGTTCCCACGGAGAAAACCCTTCAATCTTTACATGGACAAATATCGCGATCCGAAGGAAATTAATAAAGAATATTTGATTCGAAAACTAAAAAACGAAAATCCGTTTAATACTCCACCTCCTCCACTAAAGTTCCCCAATGCGCAACCTTTGCCGAAAAGCATGCCATCATGGTTGAAGCTACATGAAAAGAAGATAAGGTTAAGGTGGGGTAGAGTTAACGATGTTTGAGTTCAATAAATAATATTTGAAAGTAGCTAATTCATCGTTTTATTCATTACATATCACCTTAATAATGGATTTCCAAAACTATTGTAATATATTTTTTAATTGATATAATTTAAAGGAAGCGAAATTATTAGACATAAAAATGTCATACAGCTATTAAGTACATATATAGAATTATTTTTATTTTCAACAATAACGTACTATTAATATTTTCACTGAGCATATACTCGTATGCTAGTTTTCTAATATTATTGCGTATGGCTCATTAAGAGCGTTTTTTTGAAAATAATTGACGCTGTGTTCAAAGAATGGAATGTAAAAACGATATAAACTATGTACTTTTTCGAGAAATCAAATGGAATATCATTTATTTTCTAATGTATGAGTTAAAAAAATCTTAGCGATTTCGATTCATACTGGAATAGAATGGTAATTTATCACTTATGAACTTAAGAGGCTTGATGATAACCATTACCTTATTTGTATTTTCATGTGGCGCTTAAGACAAACGTGAATGTTGGGTTTATTTTTCATGGGAGATTAGAAAATAAAATTGTCAAAATGGTTCAACACGGAAAAAAGATAAAAGAGTACTTAATTAATAAAGCGTGCCTTTTAAATTTTATTGATTGTTTTTTAAAACATTCTGTATTTAGTTCAAGGCCAATAAACGGAAGAAATTGCACATTTGAAAATGCTAAAAAATAAGTCTATTACAACATAGCCTTTTCGTTTCTATGAAAGTTAAATTCTTTGTTTCGTTAAAGGAGCGGTGTATTACGTAAGACAAGATATTAGGATAGGAATTTCGAAATAATATATATTTTTGGTAATCAATCTTCCAAATGATTACTACTATTGTTTAGTAGGTAACCACAAGTCTCAGTATATAGTGTATCATCTATGACCACAAGTGTCATATGATTTCAATGTTGCAACAAGATGGTGGCTTCCTTGTTAGAACTTTCCAGGGAATTTTTGAGGCATATCAGAATTCATGCTCTCTAGTAGGGATGAATCTATATTAGAAAAACATCGATGTTGACATCGGTTTAAAAGTATCGATATACGACAAACATCGATGTTTTTGCTATTAAATAAAACTGCCTGTAAAAAAACTAACTTTATCGGGTGTTTTCCATATTGTCTGACTATATTACGGAAAACAGTACCAATTTTACGAAATACAGAGTCAAATACAACATTATGAATAGAAAATAAAACCCACTACATGACACACTAAGATTCCACCAAAAACTCCAATAATACGCTTAAGTATTTGACATTTTGAATTCATATTTAAATTTTCAATTGCACATAGGTCATGGCCTCTTTCGTCGACTATTGGGATAATCCCGTACATAACACGGAGTCCAAAAAACAAAAGGTTTTTAAAAACAGTGAAACAAATATTCAACTTATATAATTTTTAATACACTCAGAAAATAAAAAAAATAATATAAACCAGATAACCTTAACAAGAGTTACATAGGTTATGGACATATTCTTTTATGTAGGAAATACATGCATTGAAAATAGCAACGCAGAATCTCTGCTATAGTACAGAACTTAATTATTACAATTCACCATATTTTTTTAATAAATCAAATTATTTGGCTAACCTGGATTTAATTTGTTATTAATTCGGTGATACGTGTTAAATCTAAATATATTCAGCAGGTAAGTTTTTTTTATAACATTACTGTTTTTGAAGAGTACCTAGATATATGTATATTGGATGCAGAAAATAAATTATTATGTTGATAATAGTAATTATAATATTTGTCTTCGATAACGTTTAAACAACATTAAAATTGAGTCTTTTAATTATAAAGAGTTCTGGTCTAATAAACGGTAAGTGTATTTATTTCGAAACAGAATACTAATTTCATCTTAAAGGAAATGCTATTGCCAAATAATAGAGGCTGGTTCAGATAAGATTTTTTTTTTTGAGTTACAGAATTTGTAAGAATTATTCATGTTAAATAATTAATCAAGACAATTTAAACAGTTTTACATTATTTTTCATAATTAATCTTTAAACGCTCGATTTACGCCTTACGTTTATAGTTACTCCATATTTAGTGTCAACATTATCGCTGAGCTGGATTGACTCAAAATACTTTTACATAATTTTCTGTACATTTTCTAGTGACGAAAAAATAATTGTTTGCAAATAAATAAACGCACCTTCAATAGTAAACTTTATAGTTCCGTTTGACTGTAAGTTACTCTTAAGTTTTAGGAACACTGAATGGAATTGAAAAGTAGCGGCGTACAAGCTGAAAGCGTACAAAATAATACGGGACGACAGTATTTTTATATATACTGGAAATAATGACTTAATAGCAATTATTTTATGTTTTAATAACGAGACAAATATCTTTCTACGGCCATCAATTCTATGAATACCATAGCTTTTCATGAAATGCAAATAACATATGAATTTATTATTAAAACATTGAGAATAGACAATAAATATACCATACATAACCTTGTATTCTATTAGATGTTAAAAGTTGTGACAGTAAGTGAATCCAGTGATTAAGTATGTGAAATAGGGTAAATTAACTTATAAGTTAAATGACCTACCTAAAGGAAACCATACAGTTTTATGAATGAATGTAATCCGTTAACCATTAATCAAATAATAAACCATCTCCCTACGAATCAATCTCTAAATATTCTTTCTATTGTTGTTATAACAGAGATAAAAATATTGTATGCATAAATGGCTGTGTATTTTTTAGTCGAGGCCAACATCATCATCCGTTGGAGGTTTTGGCCCTCCACCCATGGGCCCACCAGCACCAGCTCCAGCTCCTGTAAACAAAATTAAAAAAAATAAATAATTATATTAATGATAATAAAAAAAACTGAGCCGTCACGGGACGCCTGGAAGATGTGAAACTTTGTATAAGATATATGTGTATGTATAAGATGTGATCCTTTGTATAAGATATATGCATAAAAGAATAGATTACAGCAGGAATCAGCTATGGCATAATGAAAATATAAAGCATTAAAAATTTGTTCCATAAAATAATGACTGTTTATTTATTTTATTACATAAATATTCATTTTTATGAAATACAAAAATTCAACTAGGCGTTGGCGCGGTGTGTTCGACGGTATTTATCAAAGAGTGTTAGGTCGTCGACGCGTGCCGCGTTACACTAGTATAACGAGTGGCCAACAAAACAATTTTGAATCTTATGTTTATACAGATAGGACTGGTTTCAGATAAAAAAGGATAATTGCAATAAAAACTACATGAAATGTAGAATAGCTTTATAATTTTGACCAAACGCTTTTCTACTTAATTCCTAATATGCAATAGTATGTGCAATAGCTATTAAATAAATATTTAAGCTCTACACAAGGTTGACAGGTTATTTTTCAATACACACAGTAAACAGAATGCAAAGCCAGGAGGAGTCTATACTAATATTATAAAGAGGTAAAGTTTGTGACGTTCATTGTAGGGGGTATCTTAGGATGTACTGTCCTTGGACGTTCAAGGAACACTTCCGGCAGCTAGCCCCCCGCTTATTGGGCACAGCGGGCGCTCTCGCCCGTTTGTTACCCAACCTCAGAGGGCCGAACTCTGCCTGTCGGAAGTTGTACCTGGGGGTCGTGCGGTCCATGGCCCTTTACGGAGCACCCGTGTGGGCGCCTAAATTGACGGCCATTAACATCGCTCACCTGCGGAGACCGCAGCGGGCGATGGCCGTCAGAGCTATACGCGGCTACCGCACGATTTCCTTTGAGGCGGCCTCCCTACTTGCCGGATCCCCACCCTGGGACTTGGAAGCGAGAGCCCACGCATCTTGGTATCATCAACGCGTGGAGGCGCTGGAGCTGGGGCAACGTCTAGCGCCTCGAGAAATCGAGACGCTAAGGTCCCAGCTTCATCAGGTCCTAGTGGTGGAAGAGTGGTCTCGACGACTTGAGCGACCCAGCTGGGGCGTGGTAACAATCGAAGCTGTTCGACCAGTCATGGTCGAATGGCTCACCAGGCGGCATGGCACCCTGAGCTTCCGGCTGACGCAGGTACTCTCGGGGCATGGCTGCTTCGGGCGATATCTGTGTCGCATTGGCCGGGAGCCGACTACAGGGTGCCATCACTGTGGCTGCGCGGATGATTCCGCACAGCACACGGTGAGTCAATGTCCCGCCTGGGATGTGCCACGCCGCGAGCTGGCCGCGGCCATTGGCCCGAATCTCTCGCTCCCGATCGTCGTTAGTAAGATGGTCGAGAGCGAGGCCGGGTGGCTCTCCGTCGCCTGCTATTGCGAGACAGTCATGCTTGCAAAAGAGGCGGCGGAGAGGGAGAGGGAGCGGACCACTAGGCTCCCCTTTCGCGGTCGACGAACCACACGGCGGCGATGGGTAGGGGATGACCTCCGGCCGCCGTAGATGGGGCCTGAGGGCGATGGACACGGGCATGTCGTCGCCCTGGCAGTGCAAACTGCACAGGCCCATGTGATGGAGTCGCATTGTGCCGATGCGACTCCCACAGTTCGTTAGGGGGGGTCTAACACCTACTCCCTCTTTGAGGGGTCTACCTTGTTTGACCCCTCAGACCGCAGTCAGGGCCTGTTGGAGAGCCCACACCTGTCGGGGGAGCAGATGCAGTGCCAGTCGGCAGTTCCTGCTCCCCCGCCAAAAAGGTGTATGAAGGCACCATGGGGTAAAAAAAAAAAAAAAGGATGTACTGGTCCGATTTGAAAAAATCTTTAAATGTTATATAACTTATTTATCGAGGATTGTTATAGGCTATATAACATCACGGTAAGACCAACAGGAGTGGAACAACAATGAAGAATGTTTAAAAATCGGGGTTTTTTTTCCTCGGGAGAGCTAACACTGGATATTAGCGTTTGTACAAAATATCTATTCAACGCCAACGAAGTCGCAGGCAGAAGCTAGTAAGTAATAAATTGAAGATCACAAAATAAAGGTAACCTTTATTTAATTTAGGTCCTGAGAAGGCGCTTATGAACGTCAAAGCTAACGGTTCGGAAAACAACCCAGTGATCGCGAAGAACCGGCAAGAAACTCGATCTGGTTTACCTTTTCATGTAATATAATTTTACAAAACATAAATAGTTACATTCATTATTAATGTATGCACAGAAAGGGGTGTCATTTCCAGATGACATAATCGTTCACATATTGATCCACCCTATGATAATAGCCTTTAGATATTAAAACCCGCTTGACGTGGTTCTTGAACTCTCTATCTAGCTAACGGTAATGTGTTTTGGGACTTTGTTATAAAACCTAACACTATTACCTAAAAAACTTTTTGGACTTTGTTAGTCTGAAGCATGGATTGATCAATTTGTTGCTGTTTCTAGTATTTAACGTTTGTCTTTTACTAGATCCAATATATCTAAGTATAAGCATATAAATATTTATTGCCAAACAAATTGTCCTAGGCTTACATAGGTTGATAATAGATTTTTTAAGTATGTCATAGATTTATACATTGATGTGCACACTAGGATCGAGGCCTGTCGTGTCGATTTATATTTCTGGATGATTTGTCTATCCGGTTAACAGAGTTTTAACCACGCTCATATGTGTGTCCATTTGTGTATATTTATGAGACTATCTGTCTGTGTCTTATATGATCACTTTGAAAACCTCTTCATTATTATTGTAACTTAAAACTTGGAAGCCATGAATGAATCTTATGTCTTGCTTCCTATTTGTTACCATCCCATTTGTTATTTGTTTACTTTATTGCATAGAAAAAGATGGAGAAAATAACTAAATCTTTTTTCAATTTTACTATTAATTATGTAACTAATACTCAACATAAACAGTGAAATCTTATTAATTTAAATAGAAACCCGAAAAATATATTTTGTTGATCTATATTATTAATTGACGTTGTAATGGCAAACTCAAGTTCAAATTAATAATTTTGTTTGTAGACATAGTACGTTTTTTTTATATTTTTCGAAATGAATACGCTATTGATCCAGCAAGGTCTTAACAGCTTCACCGGACTACATAGTAGTAAAACATCTTATCCATTGAATAATAAAATCCTGACTTTTTCAAATGAATTTATTTGAGTTGTCACATTTCAAAATGAGTAGAGTCCAATATTAGTCTATTATAAGTTTTAAATTTAATCTTTAAGGTTTTAAAATTTTGTTTATGTAAAATTAGAAAAACATAAAAAAAACTAAAAAATATGAAACGGCGACAAAATTTATGAACCATTAAAACAACTGGACTCTGCTAATTTTGAAACGTAACTATTAAATTACTATAAACATACAATAAAAATGTAAATCTAACGTGTGTACTTTTTCGATTTTCTTCAAAACAAATTGTTGAATGTGTCTAGAATTAAGTAATGAAATACATTTCAATAATTTTCGGAAATGTCTGTCTGTCTGTATGAACATGCATCACTGCTAAAGTACTGGGTTTACAATAAAACCTCATAAAAATATCATAATGCATATTCTCGAGAATAACTTCGTCTTTGTTTTATTAAAATCGGTTTACTGTATCAAGTGTTATTGTAATTTGAATGACAATGGACTTAAGTACGACAAAAAAAGTAGATAAGTAAATGGACTTAATACATTCAGATTATTTTATTTATCACTGTTTTTTTTAACATTAGATTCCACACGGACGGAGTCGCGGGCATAGGTAGTATTCTATATAATCATACCTGGGAAACCACCGGGGAACGATCCAGGGCCACCCTTTCCAAGTTTTCCTTGCATTTTCTCAATGAATGAAATGATCTTCGGATTATTTTGGTATTTTACAAAGTTTCCTGGATTGGAAGATATGTCCAGCATCGCAGCACCCACTTCAGGATCCTAAAGAGATGATTATAAATAAGATATAAATTCATATGACTACCCTTGTTTTCGATATCTATACTAATATTATAAAAAAGTAAAGTTTGTGAGTGTGTGATGTTGTAGGGTGTAATCTCAGGAACTACTGGTCCGATTTAAAAAAATCTTTCAACGTTATATAGCTCATTTATCGAGAATGGCTATGAGCTATATATCATCACGCTTAGACCAATAGGAACGGGGGACCAATGGAGAATGTTTCAAAATCATTTTTTTTTGCTCTTGAGAGTTTTCGCTTCGTGCGAGAAATAAAGAATATCTTTATTCGACGCGATCGAAGTCGCGGGCAGAGGCTAGGACTTTACATTGATTAATATACATTATGCATAAGCTAAAATGCATGTTTTCTTAATATTTAGCCAAAAAATTATATTGTATATAGAGTATTGTATCTGTTTATAAAAAAATAGAAAACATAGTTTGTATAAAGTATTATTATTATTTTGTTTAATTGAAATTTTTCAATGATACAGTACACAGTACAAACAATTCGTCAATCTAAAGGTCAGACTAAAATGCAGCAACCTATTAAAACCATAGAAATGGCTAACTACTAAAATACATGTGAGTAGCCTGTTGATAGCCAAACTGTCAACACTTTTCGAATATCTTTAAGACTAACTCCACTCCACTATAATATTAAATTCCTATATTAATATTTTGATTATTTCTTGTATTAACCTCTTAATCGTACTATACGCAAGATTGAACTCAAAGCTATATTCAAAGCAGTAAAAAAAATGACACGAACTATACCCAGTTTTTTCAGTAAGATTGTGTCTTCATACCTCATACATTTTTCAGTTTTATCGTAATTATCGTAGGATAATGCTATTATTCTTTATTGAAATTATTGAATTACATATTATATAGAAAAGTGGATTAACTACAAACTTTTTTTAAAGACTTATTTAACAACCTTGCTGCTAAAATAATGATTATATTTTATACAACAATCAAATAACCAAATAACACTACCTTTCTGTACTTTTATTATTGGCTAAAAGCGCTTAATTTATTTTTAAGATACATTTTTAAGTCAAACGTGTAACCGTTACTACACTAACTTTAAGCACATCTTACTACAAAATTGAATTTTTGAGTTACGTTTGAAGTAAAACTTCTTTAGGCGCGACTAGGAGATAACTGGACGACAATGCAACGGAAGTCCGTTACGGCGATATGGCTTCACGTTTGTGTACAATCCGGTTTTTCAATATTTTTGATTTATTATATTATAATAAAATCAATAAAATAATTTTATTAAAAAAAAAATAATAAAAAATATTTCATTGGATAAAAATATAGATTATATATATATATATATATAGAATGAATTATGTATATATGGGCGCGCAACCATGCTGACGTCTGGGTTCAATGTAAGTAAATAGCAAATTAAATCAATGCTTCATTATCTGTAGTACCATCTATCAGCTAATTCGAAACTTAGATAACAAGTTTTACTTCAATCGCGTTTGAAGGTATGTAACCTAATTTTTTTTAATACTATTTAAATTTTTTTAAGCATTAATTTTTTTAAATAAAGGTGTGAAATGTTTATATATATATATATACCTCGAATGCTGCCATTATCTCAGGGTCCATCATGAAAGGGAAGCCACCAGGCATGCCACCCGGCCCCGCCTGCCCGCCAGACTCCCCTTGAGTCTGAGCGCGCGCCGCACGGGCCCGAGCTTCCTGGGCCTTTTGAGCTCTGCGTACTTTCTCACGGTGCTATTTATATACAAACAGACAAAACAGTTATTTTTTTATTTATTTGGAATACTTTTTTTTCGAACTAATTACGCTATTGACCTAGCAAGGTTTTATCAGCTTCACTTGACTACTAAGGCGAGCGCTTAAGGCATTCGGGCTATTTTATTTGACAACTAGCTCAAGGGTGCACAGCACACCTCGGCTTGGGCTGTTAATTGATACGTGCGATTCGCGACTTATCTGAGCTAACGTACATAATCATACTTATATGAGTTATTGTAACATATATGTGTACCAGACATATGTGCCTCGATAACTATTATATGTATTTTGTGTCGGATAATTTTTCTGAACTACTTCAGTTCGATAAGCGAAAAAATAAAACCCTTCCACTTTCATGTGTAAACGTGCACATGTATGGAGGTGATATATATAATGTTGTTGCAGTGATGTAAATTTTTGTGTCACTGTATCGCGTGAGCAACGTACTCAAGTGCTCCACACCGAGGGATAAGACCTAGGCTTGAGTCGCTGCCGAGGGAGCCTAATCTGATGCGCAGGAGCGAAGTTTACCCCCAGAATTTGGAACACTAACAGCTATAATATATACTTAACATTATAAAGCTGGTGGGTGTTTTAGTTGAACACACTAATCTCTTATATAACAGGTTCAATTTTGTAAAGATATTCAAATTCTACCATCCATAAGTTTTTTAAATATTCTTACCTCTTTCTCTTCTTTCTTGCGCTGTACACTAAGTTTGTGCTGACGCAATTTTTCAGCATTTGGTTTCACCTCATTAAGCCATTCATTCGTTTGGTCATCATAATCGATCTTCAAGGATTCACAGAGGTCATGAGAGGCTTCTTCAAATTTGCCCAACAACCTATGTTGAAATAGTAGATTATAACTACTATGGAAAGAAACTATAAAGACTATGGAAAACATTCGTAACAGGAATATTTAATACTCCACATGGAATATAGCAAAAAAAAAAAATTGGTTGCGAGTAATGATGCGCATAGGGGAGCCTACAGTACTAGACACCGCTTCTTTAGTTTTTTTTTTTTTTATATTTGTGAGGAAAGTCTTTTCTTTTTAAATAAAAATAGCCTAATGACGCTTCTTATAAAAATTAGTCATTGGCCACAAAAAGTTCCGGTAAAATAGGTCCAAATCCAAGGATAAATTTGAATTGAATTTTAAAATTAAATGAACCGACTATGGTCAAGTATTCACAACTAAAAGATTTCTATTGGATCTATTTCTAATTAATGACTAGCTGTCTTTTTTCAGAGTTATAGAGTAGCAACAAGATGATGGAATATATAATAATACAATGGAAAAGCAGTAAAAATTACAGTTTTTTTTATATTTTACCTGTAAGCTCTACCACGGAACTTGTATGCAGCAGCACTATCACAATTGAGCTCAAGAGCATGTGTGCAGTCTTTGATGCAAGCATTTGGTTTATTTAATTTCAAATAAATCTGTAAAATACATGTAATATTTATTTGTAACTGCAACCTATGTTAGAGACAAAATATGGCAAGGATTATACTAGAATTTGATTATATTCATACATGATTCCTGTTCACTGTGTTAATCTAATTAAAAAAAGGACGTTTTTCACTAATAAGTTTTTCTCAAATTTAATTCTTATTCAAATCCACACACACTTGAATACACAATTATTCTATAAATAATTTAAATAAAAAATCAGTTTTAAAACGACCACATATTACATTATTGTTACTAGAATTTAGTTAGTTTAGTATAGCGATGTTTCTGCATATTTTCTGTTCAAAATATTAATATAAAATATATATATTTACAGAAATTTATTGTATTAAGCAGTACATTCCACTGTATAGAATTACTACAATAATCCTTATAAAATATGTACCAATAATTTGAATACTGTGATTGAAGCCCATATTTGTATATTATAGATATGTCTTTTTTTTTAATTTTTTTTTCAACTAAAGTACATATTGGACAAATTTTAAGCACTATTGCACAAAATTGAAGTAATCCACACAGTTACAATATTTAAATTTATTTGAGTTTACAATTGTCAATAGCATATTGATCCTACATTTAAACAAATATATTCTAGCTACCACTACTATCATTTAATCGTGGCTACGCTCGCATTTAATGTAGATTTGACATATCCCTATACACCAGATGACTGTTTAAAGTTTAACACCATTCAATCCTTTGGTAGTTCATGTTCACATTTAACATATAAAATAATAATAACAAAACAAATACTAAAAACAACAAAAAGATCCTTAGTTAAAATTTGTTCTAAAACTTTTCAAAGTGTGGCAACGATACTTTTAAGCGTAAAAAAATCAGGCCTAGGTTCAATGAACAACTTTAAAGGTTAATCATTATGAAACTGTTTATCGTGAGAACGCTCTACGGTCGAATGGGAACCGAGGCGATAGCCAAAATGCTAGACGCAGGTGGAACTGTGCGATACGGTAAGATTAATTTATTACACCAGTTTGTTTTTGCGTAAATCACCTGATGTTGAATGTATATCAGTTTTGCATTTCTCGAGATAACTAATTCAAATATACACTACACGATCACCCCCACACACGTGCACGCCTCTACACGCTTACACATGGAAGTGGAAGGGTTTAATTTTTTCCCTTATTGAATTGAAAAAATTCTAATTTTCCGATAAAAAAATATATGGAGGGGTTGTTGAGGCGTGTATGCTTGGTACACATATGCGTCTCAACAACTCAAACATATATGAATAGTTAGCTAGGTTAGCTAAGATAGGTCGCGTGTTTGCATGTAATAGGCAACAGCCAAGCCGAGGTGTGCCGTGCACCCTTGAGCTAGTTGCCCAAATAAAATCGGCCGAGTGCCTTAAGCGCTCGCCTTAGTAGTTCGGTGAAGCTGTTAAGACCTTGCTAGGTCAATAGCGTAGTTAGTTCGAAAAAAAAAAAAAACTAATTCAAATATTAAGCATCTCTTTTTTAATTTATTTCGAACGAGAATCGACTTATGATTATCCTGTAAAAATATTGTTTGCGACTAACCAGTCCGACCGCAACGCAAAGCCAGCAGATTTCGTCAATAAAAGCTAGTCGTACATTTTTTGACTGTTAGCAAAATGTCCCGCATTTTGGACGCGAACGCGTAGTTGTTATTTGATAGTTGGGGTATTTCACGTGAAGCGGACAACGAAAAACAGGTGGGGTTCTGAAATTCGTTCATATTCAGCCTACATGGACTTCTAGTAGATATGAATCTGAATGCATGTTTTTTTTTCTGTCACGTGTATTTGTCAAGTTATGGGCTTCTAAAGAACAGTCACATCTGAAATTCAGAGTCTTTAGAAGTAGTTTTTGGAATTGAACAAATTTACAATAAAATATTAAACGCAGCGTTTTGTATAGAAGAATAATTGCTCTTTTTGAAAATAAAATAAAATTTCAAAAAAACCTTTTTTTAATGTTAAAACTGGAAGTAAATTTTTCAAAACAAAATCTGAGTAACTAGGCATTTAAAAAAAAAATTACTTCAAAACGTAGCTTAAAATACGTATAAAATATACTATAACTTTTAAAATTGGCACAGAATTGGTTAAGGAAATAGATCGATTTTTTTCTCAGCATGTATGTCTATTTTCACGTAAAATCACCCAATATGCTAGTGCCAGATCTTAGTACAGCTCGACATACATGTATTTGAATCGGTATATCTCCTCAACCAATTCTGTGCCAACTTTAAAAGTTATAATACATTTTATGTGTATTTTAAGCTACGATTTGATGAGAAAAAAGAAAAAAAAATGCCAAGTTAATAAAATTTTGTTTTGAAAAATTTACTTTCGGTTTTGAACATTTAAAAAAAGTTTTTTTAAGTCTTATTTTATTTAAAAAAAAAAAACAATTATTCTTTTATTTAAATTGCTGCGTTTACTATTTTATTGTAAGTTTGTTATCGAAAAACTACGTCCAAAAAATCTGAATTTTAGATGTGACTATTCTTTACTTTTTTTAGTTGTCGGCTACACGTTAAAAGCCCCCCACTTCTATCTCTTTCTAATATATAGCTTTGTTTACATAGAATAAACAACTCATTTTTCAGCTAAGAGATAGCGTCACTAGATGAATTTTAATAACACAATATTTTTATCTATTGCTACTTTTAATATATATTCTTGTAGTACATATAATATCAAATATGTCTAAGTACATATGAGTAATAACTACCCCGAATCATTTTTAGAGCGTAAATGAGCAGATATATGATGGTATATATTTATATCACATGAGTTCAGTGCCTTATCTTCCATTAAATATCTACCTAACAAAGCGCCGACATCGTATTCTGTGTGACATGCATGTATATTAATCGATCTATCTCCTTAACCAATTCTGTGCCAATTCTAAAGTTATAGTATATTTTATACGTATTTTAAGCAACGTATTGAAGCAAAAAAAAAAAAAATAAAAAAAATGCCAAGTTACTCAAATGTTGTTTTGAAAAATTTACTTCCCGTTTTGAACATGACACAAAAAGTTTTTTTGAAATTTTATTTTATTTTCAAAAAGAGCAATTATTCTTCTATACAAAACGCTGCGTTTAATATTTTATTGTAAATTTGTTCAATTCGAAAACCTACTAAAAATCTGAATTTCAGATGTGACTGTTCTTTAGAAGCACATAACTTGACAAATACATGTGATAGAAAAAAATAAATGCATTCAGATTCACGTCTACTAGAAGTCCATTTAGGCTGAATATGAACGAATTTCGGAACCCCACCTTTTTTTCGTTGTCCGCTTCACGTGAAATGCCCCAGTTGTATGAGTGATGTTTTTGTGAAAAAAGGAAAAAAACTGAGTATCGAACTGTCATTTTTTTTGTATTGAAAGGCAATATACGTTTACGGAAATGAAAGAAGAGTTGTAGACTATGTATGGGGACTCTTCACTATCATTTACCACAGAAATTTTGGGCACCTGAATTTAAACTTGGCTATAAGGCTTGAGAAACGAAGGTTCGGGATATCAAAAAACTACTGACAATAACATTGTTAAAGTTCCCTAAATGGAGCTAAATGATGACAGAATTAACCGACCAACCAATGTGCCGTCTCACATCTTAGTGGTTGCCATGGTGAATATCCACGAATTACAGTCTGAACTGCTTGATCATCACCTTACTCACCAGATTTAGCCCCAAGAAATTTCTTTTATTTTCCTCCGTCTAAGAATTGTGCTTGATGGATTAAGATTTTTGGCAAATAAAAAGGCCTTTTACCTTTATGAATAATTATTTTAAAGACAAAAACACCTAATACTATTTAGACAGGTTAATGAGATGGGAGCAATGTTAGGAGATGTATGTAGAGTTACAAGGATACTTTGCAGAAAAATCAAAATGAATTTTAAGAAAATAATTCTTTTATCTCTGTTAGGTGGAAACCACCCTCGTATATCCTTCTATGTATCTCTGATAATGTGTATGCAAAATCTCATGATGATATGTAGTTAAGGTGTGAAAGAGTAACAAATTTAAATTCTCATTTGTATTATTAGTTACGATTATTAAGGATAAAACAATAATTACCTGGCCCCTCTTAGCAAACAGTAAAGCACTTTGTGGATTTAGCTGTATAGCTTCGGTGTAAAGCTTGATAGCTTCATCATATTGTTGCTCTGAGAATGCTCTCATGGCTGCTGAACGTTTTTCATCAGACTGGTCTCGTTCCTCATCAGTGACTTCCTTCAAAACGTCACCCATGGGTTGACTACTATCCAAGGGATCAGCTTCTACGACGCCTATTACAAAAATAGTAAAACAGTTTGAAAAAAAAAAAAATGTGATTCATAAAATATGTAAAAATAAAAAGCAAACACTTAAAATTTCAACATAGTTATACAACCTATTTATTATCCAACTAGCTTGGAGCTGAGTACTTTTTGAAAAGGTAGATTCTTATGAATTATTTGCTTTACCGAATCTAATATGACCTTCGTATGCAGGTGGTACATGCGGTGTACCTCCTGAACGGGGAAATTTTTGTCCCTAAGGGACTCTAAAACCTCCTCAGTTGAGATCTCGACCGGGATGCGTCTGAGTACTACACGGAGGAGACACCCCTCCTCTAATGCATATGTAAAATATCCTATCTTCTGCCTACAGAGGAAATCGGTCAGTTTACGGTGATGGTCAGTGCTGGTTACCTTAACTTGGATGCCTGTTTGGGTGTTGAGGGCGGACGTGTAGTGTATACCTACTTTTTTGAGTTCGGTGGATATGAACATCCACAAAGTAAAGAGTTATTTATGGATTGATGACTGATTCTTGATAGACGACAATTAATTCTAGACTTGCCTAATTATGTAATTATCAACAACTTTTGTTTGGTTATCTTTGTGTAAAAGTGGAGAAGTAAAGGAGAGGCCAAATCCATTAGCAAATACTTATATGTGTTTTAGCATGGTAGGTAAGTTGACAGGGCATTGCACAGTAAAGTTTTTCATAATCAGGTATTTTCTTAGTAAAATTTAATGATATCTGAAGTACTTATTTATTTAAGGACAGCTAGTGATTAACGTACCACACATAAATGCTACATATGAACAATGTATCTGCACATTGGCTTTTAAAAGTTGCCACTACATAACTACTTTTACATATTGTCAACAAAAAATTATTCATATATGACGTCCACCAACATATACTTACCATCCATATCAAGTTCTACATCAGATTCAGGGGATGATTCTTCATCGGACAATTCCTGTGCATCATTCTCAGCATTGTTACTGGTAGCATTACTGTAATAAAGTTATTTGACATTAGGATTAACTGATACTTCACACACTTGATGCTAGAATTTATAAAAAAGTTTATCATTTGTTGAGCAAATTACAATTAAGTAGAGATTAGTAGAATCAAGGTAAGGTTGACCTGTGGAAATGCTACTACCTGAAAAAAGCAGCATGTATACTGTTCTGTTCTAGTGTAAAGGGTGTAGTTGGTAACACAAGCTAAATAAAATAAATGACATCTTAACTGTAATTTAGTAATCACCCTGGTAGCCTTGTAATTAAGATCCTATGTTTAAATAAAGTCAAAACTGTTTATGGTGACATTGTTTAAGACAACATACTGGTTATATTGACTCAGAATAAAGGTCCCGGTTGAATGCTATATCTCGAAAACACTGCTAGTTGTTACAAGTATTGGTTTTCTATGACGAAATATGAGTAGTCCCTGAGATATCATTATAATAGACTTTGATTGTAGTTGTAAAAAAACTGTAATCCTGTGAAGATATTAAGACCTTGCTCGGTCAGTAGTGCAGTTAGTATGAGAATAAAAAAACTGCAGAAGCCATCTATCCATCCAGCCATCTAAATATCTATTTATTTCATACCCCAACAAATGTTTGTTTGATTAAGATCCAAAGTAAAGTAAGTCATGCCATGAATAGAAAATATATAAAAGTATGTTATCTACTTCAATTAAAAACGATTATATTAATAACCCCTTCCCTGGAGATGGTGGACCATGTTTTTTTTCCATTCAAGTTAAGTAGAGATGTGTTATTGATAAGTTAGTTATATATGATATCACTTCTATAAATCACTGTTTGCAAACTACATTTTTGTGCATTCCTTTGTATAAATATCAGGCAGGTGATAATTAGATTTAGTTAGGTATAATGAAATTGTAATAGTCACACATATCAAGGTCTTATTCAAACATGTATATCAAAATAATTCTGTTATGAAACATAAATTGTAGTAAAAAGAAGATACTAAGCTTACTTGATTAAAACATAGGTTTTTTTATAGATAACAATTAATAATATTAGCTGAAGTATTAGGAAGCAAAATAAGATCAGATAACTTTATGATATTGCCTAATAAAGGTTAGAACTATAATCTGTTAATCAAAAAATTTTTTTGAGTGATCTTTAGTCATATTATTAAATATCTCAATTACAAGCAGAAATTGAATAATTTAGTTCATGTTCCTCTGTAGTTTTGGATCAAATAAAAATTCTAATATGGTGTAATCATGAGATGATGAAGAATGAAATTTCTTTAGTGTGGAATTACAAAATATGCATTTCTATATAAAAAAGATTCTCCATACAAAAAAGACCGATATTGGTTTGTATGAAATCTAATACTTCAATATCATTAGACCAATTGTCATAGAATTTTGCACACATATCTAATGCTTTTGAATTCTACTATGTAGTCCAGTGAAGCTGTTAAAACCTTGCTGGGTCAATAGTGTAGTCAGTTTGAGAAAAAAAATAATTCTACTATAAATCTCCACTAAGTTGTGCTAGACTATATTCCTTTTAAGTTTTAGCCTATTATTTACCAAAAAGTGACAAACAGTTGCTAGTATTACATAAAAGAAAATTTTAAAGAGTACAATAATTTTATTGAACAACTGCTATTAAAGTTTCTTGATATTCGAACGACTCTTTATTATTTGATTTGCTTTTTTAATACCTTGCATGGTTATAGTTGGATAATGTTATAGATAATGAACAGTTTCATTTTTTTCTACAATGTAGTCATTCTACAAGCAATTGTTTCTCGAATCATAAAACCAATCTAATTCTTAATTTATTTTCTACTAAAATTTAGCCACTTTGTAGACAAAACGAACAAAGCTTGAAAGTTTATAAGCAAATAATAGCTCGATATTTAAATGATAGATATCTAAAAACCACAGTAGATTCCAAAGTATGTATACCTGTCTCCAGAAGGTGTGAAGCTTTTAGCACCAAATGTAGCAGTAGGTATTGTCACCCCGAGCGATGCTAGATAATCTTTAAAGAATACCAATTTTGGATGATGCAAAATCTGGGGTTGAGTTTTGCACAATTCAACGAATAATTTCAATTGCACCAATTGCTCTTCATTGAACGGGCAACTCATTATGGAAATTGATTCAACACGGTCGACCTGCCGGCAAAACACCAAACGCGTTATTATAAAAAATGCACAAAATAAAATTACACAGAACTATATATAATTACAAGGGCACAGTCTACATTCGTTGTAAATTCTAATGGGAATTTCTTTTTATCACGATATTTTCTTTTACCTAGCACAAACAAATGACAAAAAATTAGAAACTTGAGAGCTGTACTGCCGGCATTAAAACTAAATAACAGCATTGCCAGGTAAAAAGATAAAAAAAAATAGACTAAAATTAAACAAACTTGAATTTAAATTATAAATAAATCCTGATTGAATTATAATCAGAACAATTATAGGATTCTAGTATTATTATGCATGAACAATCTCACCATGAATATACTTTAAACGTTATCGATCATGCCATTATGTCGTAATTTAACCAAATAAAAGGCCTATTTTTTGTCAGAAATGAATAATATAAATTAACAGGCCTTATAAGGTAATACTTTTTGCCAGTTAGAATGTTTATGTTTACGAATGGAAAAATATTATTTTGCATATTATAGTGGATACTACTTTGCACTTCCGCTAGGAATTCATTGACCACCATTACGCCTAACTACAACAAAAAGAAAATCAATTAATCAACAAACATATATTTCGTATATATTAATTATACATAATACAATTAATATAAACATAATAATTATTAATAATTTAATTAAAATATGTTGTAGATTGATTTATGAATTATTATGTTTATATTAATTATATTTTATATAATAAATATATATGAAATATATGTTTGTTGATTAATTGATTTTGTTTTGTTATAGTTAGACGTAGTGGTGGTCAATCAATTCCTAGCGAAAGTGCAAAGTAGCGTCCACTATAATATTTAATTTTGGATCTCCGCAAAGTAACGCCTTCTTCAATCAACTATATTATTTTCCATTTAAATAATTTATTTTTTAATTATTTTATTAAATTTAATTTATCAGTTGAATGCAATTTGTTTTGTACATTTTTGTCATATTATAAACTTGAATTTGAAAAAGTTTCGATTAAATACATAAAAATTTAAGTTCATAATTTTTTATTTCCTAGTAATTGCTGTAATATTTTTTTCGTTGGTAACTATTCTTATCACTCAATATATAAGCACCGGATGTGTGTAAAAAGAAATTTCTCGATTCATAGACAAGGATCAAATTGAATTTGGTGATGTTGGTATTCTGGTCTCTATTCTCTTTGTCTCGTTCCATAGACAGTTAGTTTGATAGTTAGCATGGATATATTTTTCATGATTTTATTATTATTTTAAGACACTGACATGTACGCTATAGTGTATTAACCACGCTGTTTTCACTTCTCAGAATCGGGTTTGTATGGAAAATCCTCGCCTATTTTTAGTTATCGGTCCGTTATGTAGATGGCAGTTTAAGCATTTTTTTTTGATAAGTTTGGTAACAAAACATGGTGGACGACAATTACTTTTGACATTTCAAACTGACAACTTTCAAATATTTATTCACTTTACGTTTCTGTTACGTGAAAGTGCTCCCTTAATTTTTTTTGTCTCCCACAAACAATTCTATCTATTTACGGACCTACTTATAAACATTGACTCCTACATAATACTTGGATTTAGATTTGCCTTTCGATGAATATATTCAATACAAATAAAAATGATCAATAGCTTTTATAAGATTTACACAGTACCGCTTTATGCCTACATACATTACTATATATATATATCTACAACCAACAGATATTAGTTCGGGACTCGTATTATAGAGGCGCTGATTGAAAAGAACGAGTGCGAACTCTATTTATATAAGGTACTCTGTGGTATTAACTATATAATAATTTTCTGATGATGAGCATCTGATTTTCATCAGTTATTATAAATTATTATGTTTTCTTAGTCCTCTTCACTACATAGTATAAAACAAAGTCGCTTTCTCTGTCCCTATATCCCTATATATGTTTAACCTGGATACTAGCTTTGGGACAGATTGAACCCAGCGCGATTTTTTAAAAAAAATTAAATTTCCCACCATCGGCAAAGACATTTAGTACATGTACCATATGAGTCTATAAATCTATGGTCACAATAATATATTTAATTATATTCAGATTATATATGATTTTTATATTATCATGTATTTGATATTATTTTCATAAAAAATATATCTAATTTAAAATATATTTCGTTTTTTTTTTCTTATGATCGATAAAATATTGTATATTTTCTTGAAATAAGTTTTATATGAAATAAGGAGAAAGAATAATAGTAAAGTTAATTGGCTGAAAACTATTGTTATCATATTCATTTGTCTAAATTATTCAATATTTAATTTGATATATTCATATTGTAGTAGTTTAATGTATATTTAGTTCAGTATTTAATGTAAAATATTTTTTCTAACCTAAAAGTATAAATACAATAGCTAAGTTGGACATTTCGTGGTTTAGTACAAAAAATAGTTCTTAACAATTAAATAATAATGTAATAATACATTTTGCATAATAATTGGAATTATACATTACATCATTTATAATTATTCAAATCTTGTAATAAATCCAGTATTTTTTTAAACCTTATACTGCTAATCTTTGCATCATAAGGTCTTTTTTCGTTTGTATGGCGCTTAAATCTTTATGGTTTTTCACTAATACAGATGTTAAATATTTACAACTACGTAAGGGATTTTGATGCTGTGTTTTTAATAGAGTGATTGAAGAGGAAGGTTTATATGTATAATAACATCCCTTACATAGTGGAGAAATACTGTTATTTTTTATTTTTCTAATGTGATGTCGTAAATTATATTACGTTAAGGAATGTGCACCGGCGAAGCTAATCTGTTGTAAAAAATGTTATAAAAAAAGATCGCTTGCCTGTACTTACTTTCGTTTCAGATGTGACATATTCCTTTGACTTTTGAAGCGTTGTGTCGTCCGTAGGGAAAGGGGAATTGTTTTACTCCAAATTTAACGCATGTGGGCCACGGGTAGTAATGAATAAATCAAAACTAAATAATAAAGGAAATTCATCAGTAGGGGATACCGTAAGGAGTAGTACATTCCAGGTTGGAATTCACGTAGTGAGCAATTGTATGAATAATATCAACAGTCAGGCAATTGTGACATGGGTGCCGAGCTGATATATATTCTCTAGATACCCATCGTGTAAATATATGAAAGGAAACGGTCACGTCTATGGATTTTAAAAGATCTAGCTGTAGAGCCTGGAAGGTTCTGAATACTCTAACTGGTAAATAATTCACCCCGAATATACCACCTAGTATCCACCCAAATAAAATAGCCAACAGATTAGTTGATCTCTTCAGAACGGAAAAGGATAAAGCAAAGACAAGGCTAATTAGAAAGAGATTTTTCCATTTAAAGAAAAAAGTTACTAATGATCCTGATTTGGCCAAGCCATTTTCAGTTGATGAAATCCATCGTGCTATCAAAAATCTGCAGACAGGAAAAGCGGCTGCTAATGATGGTATTTATAATGAGTTTCTCTTGAACTTGGGCCCGGCTGCACGAAATTAGATATCCCTCTTGCTTACTGACATCCTCTTGACAAATACCCTCCCTAAAGAATTCAAGGAGACAAAAGTTATTGCCTTTTTAAAACCAAGTAGATCGGATGATGACCCATCCAGCTACAGCCCAATAGCTCTCCTTAGCAATTGTTAGAAATTATTAGAACGAGTGCTACTGTCGCGTATTGCGAAGCTTATTGATGACGTCGTACCTATAGAACAGGCTGGTTTTAGATGTGGTAGAAGCTGTACAGACCAAGTGCTGGCTCTGACTACTCCCATAGAGACAGGGTTTCAGCGGGAACGTAAATCGGGAGTCGTTTTCGTAGACCTTGCCTCCGCATATGATACCGTGTGGCGAGAGGGCTTATTATCTATATATTAATACGTGAAACAAAAAAAATTGTACTCCTTTTTAACCTATTTCCCGTCAAAGGGTGAACTTGAAATTTGGCATAGTTAAAGTTTATATGGCGGAGAAGTGCAGAAAGCTGATTATTTCATATAAAATGCATTAGAAGTACATTATATTAATTAAAATATGCACTACTCACACTACTACTCGAATTTTACACAACATATACACACATGTAAATAAAAAAGACATTTTGACAGCCATAAATAATTATAAACTTCAAAAAGGTTGTGAAGGAGGTTGCTCGACTATATGTATTTTTTAACTCTTATGTTCCAATTACCATTTTTCATCCTACATTCAACAATGATATTATAAAATACTAGCTTCTGCCCGCGACTTCGTTCGCGTGGAATAGATACACTATCATGCAGCAGTTCTCAAAAGGAAAAACATCCCGATTTTGAAAAATTTTTTATCTGTGCTCAGCTCCTATGGGCCTTAGCGTGATGATATATAGCCTATAACTATTCTTGATGAATGAGCTACATAACACTGAAAGAATCATTTAAATCGGACCAGTAGTTCCTGAGATTACTCCCTACAACGTCACAAACACACAAACTTTACCTCTTTATAATATTAGTATAGACGACTATTATTGTAATGTTTATTATTTTTTATGGTAAACTCACTTCAAATGATAATTTAATAAAAAAATGAGTTAAATAATACTTTGTATAATCAAAATAAAAATTTTGTTCATAAAAGTAATCTATGACTTAGACCTCCGCGGTTACAATGTTGCAATTCAACCTCATGTAGCGACAAAAAAGAATTTATTTTTAAAAGCTATTTGTAGTATTAAAAACGTCTTTGTCTTGGATTCACCATTTGATTGTATTGTGCATCCATTACTTTTCCAAACGATGATATTGGGCATATCACTATTTCTCATAATGAACAGACTTCATCTAATTCAATATTACCTAGAAATACCACCCCATGGTGTCGTGTAAAATTAATTGACAATTGTGTCATGGGTTGCGATAAATTTCTTTATTTTCGTAAAGTTATGTTTGGTTAAAATTTGAGCTTTACCACGTGGTTTTTGTTTCCAATTTATAATTAATTTTCATTTTCATTTACACAAAGATTTCTTTTAATGATTATATAATAAAGATCATGGCAAATGGCAAATAACTGAGTAGCCATGATGAAAACCTTTGATTATAGAAGTATACCCTTTGACAAAAGAACTCTAATAAAGTTCAAACTTTACAAAATCAAGTATCTATGGTCGAATGTCGACCACTTGGCGCCCACTAGTATAAACTATTGTCCGTGGTTTCGAGTAGAGAATTTGTACAGCTTATATACAATATGCTCTCACAGTGGTTATTTAGAGTACATCTGGGTTCTGTTGTTAGCGACGTTAGAAAGCTAAACAATGGCCTTCCACAGGGTTCTGTTTTGGCTCCGATGTTATTTAATTTGTATATCCATGATTTGCTAGCTACTATCTCCAGAAAATTTATTTATGCTAATGACATATGTCTGATAACGCAAGCAAAGACTTTCTATGATATGGAAGTTACCTTATTAAAAGACATGGAATTTTTGGCACAATACTTTAGCATTTGGCGTTTGATACCTAACCTAAAGAAAACGGAAACATGCTGCTTCCATCTGCATAATCAATTAGCCGGGCGCGAGTTGGAGGTTTCCTTCAGTGGTATGTATACGTCATAATCATTTCCCGAGGTATCTAGGTGTTATACTTGACCGCTCACTTACGTACCGAGAACATCTTGTGGGGACTTCACCTGTTACAGTCTAGAAACAACGAGCTTCTAAAATTAACTGGAACCAGTTGGGGGGCAAATGCTGATATACTGAGAACTACTGCCTTGTCGTTGGTGTATCCCGTGACGGAGTACTGTTCCCCGGTGTGGTTGGGTAGTGTCCATATGCAAAAAGTGGATCGTGAGCTTAATAAATCTATCCGAACCATATCCGGGACGTAAATATGTACTCCCACGGAGTTAGCCGTCACTTAGCCATATAGCTCCACCAGCTTTGAGAAGGAATGAGGCCTTGCTAAGAGAGCTTATTAAAGTAAAACAAAATATTTGTCTCCCTATGCATGGTGAGTTCTTTAATCCCCCACACCATAGACTAAAATCCCGACGACCAGCTTACAAAATTGCTGCGGAAATAGGAATTCCAGGATATGGAGCGAATGGTGAAAAACCTGACAAGCATCAAAGTTGGGTGAGGCAAGATGCGACATCGACCCGTGCGTTAAATTAAAGGGCTTCGAATTGCCCCCGAGGTGAATGTTGCAAGTTAAACAGATTGCGGACTGGTCACGGACAGTGCACAGAGTGTAAATACCGGTGTGGGTGGATGGACTCGGCACGCTGTGACTGCGGGGCAGATATCCAATCTATTGCACACTTCATAGAGCAATACCCACTAAGGAAATATAATGGTTCCCCTGATGACCTGATCGTTCTTACTGACGATGCCCTAAAATGGCTGAAAGTATTAAACCTCCAATTATAATAGTACAATTCAACTGATTACTCCATTATAAGTAAAATATAAGTAAAAATGGAAACAGACATTATAATATATAGAGTAAGTAGGATAAAGCTGTGATACACATTCTGTGATAATTAGATTTAGCTGAATTAGTCGAAATAAAGTAGTATTAGAATAAAATAAATGTGTAAATATAATAGAAAAGAATTAAGAAACGATAAACGACCAAAGACACTCTGTAATGAGATATAAGGAATATTGTAAATAAATAAAAAAGAAAACGGATTAGCCAAAATAAACGGCGAAAAAGAAAGTTAAAAAAAAAAGCATATAAGATCTCGGACCATGTCTGAGGGAAAGGAGACGGAAAAAAAAAACTGATTACTCCATTTTAGCCACATAATTAAATAAACTAGCCTGTTCAAGATGCTCTACTTGTTGGCGCTTTTTCAGGTAACATAGGTCGGTTTGAATAAATAAAATTACTTGCGTCAAACGTTTTAACATACGTTTTATAATCGATTGTTAATGTGTGACTGTAACAGACTTAGCGCTTTATTTTGATTGGTTCGTTTCTTCGATGTCACATTCCTGGTGTCACCGTGTCGATTTGGAGCGTGAACACTACGTAAAAAGTAGATGCAAAATAAATTAATTTTATATTTTGCAAATAGTAAAGTTAATGACAGAATGTTTGGATGAATTAATGAAAGATGAGAGAGTCAGTAAAAGCAAAAACATTTAAGTGACCCTTTAAAAACGCTAAGTGGTCAACTTAAAAGATAGGAATCGTTGGTGAAAACGAAAAGGCATTAATTTATAGGACTGTGGTGTACTGATGCAAGAGGTATGTATTTTATTATTTTTAAAATAAATATTCGTTTATGTTTGGAATTATTCAAAAAGGGGTTGACTGTTCGACAATCAATAGGCTTGTCACATGTATTTAATTTTTTTTTATATTATAGGAGGCAAACGAACAGGTGGGTTACCTGATGTTAAGTGATCACTACCGTCCATAGCCACTTGCAACACCAGGGGAGTCGCAAGTACGTTGCCAGCCTGTGTTGAGTGAAGGAAGAGGAGGAGAGGAAGGTGAGGAGAGGTGGGCCTCCGGCACTATTACTGACCAAACGCAACAATGCAAGCGATGTTACTACACGTTAGTTTTCTGTGAGACGGTGGTACTACACCGAGCGAGTCGACCCATTCATGCTGAAGCCATAATAGCTTAAGCGTGGCTCTACCACATACAGAATGTAATTAAATATTTAACAGTTTATATAATTTTAGTAATAGTTGCTGCATTCAAATACACTATATTATTTTAAATGTTGTACCAAAGGCTTTTACACACCATGGACCGTAATAATAACAGGCTTTATGTTTTACTATTATGTTTGACCTTAGATTCAATTATTTACTTATTGAAGTACGACTAGTAACTGCCCTGTAGATCATGATAAGCAGAATACCCTCAAGAAACAACACCAAACACTCAGAGATCTACAATTCATCCAGTTTATGTCAACCAACGAACAGATTAATTTTATACATCTTGATTAATCCCTACTAGAATTTTGTCTCAGCAAATAGTCCGTTTCTCGTCCGCAACCTCGCAGCTCTTACTTTCACTAAGGCCTCCTAATTTGTAATTGTCACTTATATGAAGTCCCAAATTGCTTGTCTAGTTAGTACATAGTCAATGTCTTCATAGGTCAATTTTTTTAAATTCTCTTTTTCTAACTATCTTACAGACTTACAGAGTTGTTATTATTTATTACCTTATTGGTACACAGTATAAAGCATTTATTAAATGCTTTATGAGTCATGAAAAAACAACAGATAAAACTCCGAGAAATAAATTTGTTCTGCGGAAAGTTGTACGAGTAAGTAGTTTCAGTAACACTCACAAAACTATTGAGAGGAATTACGAAGTTTCTATTTGCAATTAAAACATTTTTACCACAGTGAAGTTTAAATTAAAGTAGTTGCCGACGTTATATTAAAAAAAAAACGGACTACGGGAGAAATAAGAGTTCATGCGTAATACCTATAAATTTGTATTTCATTTGAATTTTATTATAATGTAACATGTATATCTAATATAAGTCTTTTGGGAGCCATATTATATGTAAATAATAAGTATGACCATTATATTAAGTTTGATTGGTATAAGAACTTTCATAATATTATACTAGATTTAAAATTCAAAATAGTGTATCCTAGACATAATCTGTAGCCTTTAAAGGAGGTTGTAAATGTGCTGCATTAAAATAATGAACAATATACCTCCTCCCTTACGTTTAATGTCAGTCAGGGGTATATTTTTAGCAGGAGCGGTTTCTCAGGAGAGAGTCAGATCGGTCCCTAGCCGCCCCTAACATGCGGCGGACGGTACACCGTGGGGTTTTAGTCCGTGCGAGTCGGACATAACCAACTCTCTTTCCCCCGAGAGAGTGGGTATCCATAAGGGATTTCCTCACGTTAATAAAAAAAGGGGTATATTTCTTGACTGCCTGTCTGGAGATGGAGATTAGAATACACGGCCACACCATCCTGATTTCCTTAGCTATTGCTGCCTCATCCAGTTCCATCCGAGATAGTAGTAGCCACTCTCGAATAATTGACATTCACCACAAATAGTTTACCTCAAAACTATTATATACTTACCCAAAACACTATTTCACCTATTTACCTATAAGATTTAAGATATTTACCTATAAACCAACGTTCTCTTATCTGCCTACTATATTGCCTATTTTATTATATATTTACTATATTACTATATTGTGTTGCCTCTTGTCTTATCTTGAACTAAAGTTGCTAACATGGCTCACCTAATAGCACAGGGGATGTGTTAATGGGCAGGGCATATAGCTTGAAAAACTGATGGCAGACGGGGCAAAAAGTTCTAGAGTGGCGGCTACGTATCGGAAAGCGCAGCGTGGGACGGGCCCTGCTCGATGGACGGATGACATTGTGAAGGTTGCGAGGAGCTGTTGGTTACAGGCGGCACAGAACTGCATACTGAGGGAAAAGTTCGGTGAGGCCTATGTCTAGAAGTGTATGTTGGTAGGCGAATTGTGATGATTATTTTTAAATGTAAATTATCATTTATGGGATTTTTAAAAGTAGTAATATTGGGGCAACAAATTATTTAATTTTTCTATCCGGTTACGACGTGATTACGTTTTTGTTTATCTTTTTACAAAACATTTTGTATTACTTCTTTTGTAAAATAGTAAGGAGTTGTGAAACGAATTCATTTACGCACACCTACTCCTTGCACGCTAACCGGCAATATATATGTAAGGCCTCTCTGAAAAACAGCGCTGCTTCCTAACCTCTGGTTGTCGGCGGTAATTCGATGGCGCCAGGCCTTTATGTCACAGAGCTTCTCTTGTTATGTTTTAAATGTTACTTCTAATTTTAGGTGTATCTATATTTATCGTGGTTTAAACCACTGCTGTGAAGTTTTCTTTCTAATACAAATACTTTTTTAAATTATATACATTGCTGCATGTCTCTAGTAACAATGTTTCCCAAAGAAGGATTGGAATTGCTGCAGAATAACGACCGCACGTTCTCAAACGATTGCCCGGCACCAAAAGGTAGAGTGAGCCTCAGAGATGAGATGTTATTTTTGTATTCCCGGTTTCAAGGACATTGTTTTGTGAAAAAAAGCTTCTTCGCTATAAAATATTATCCGCGTTTCATAAAACCGGACCTGTTAAAATAATTTTACATTTGACGGTGAAAACTGGTCAAGCGAACATTAGAAAATATCAATTGACTATAGTTGTTTGTTTGTTATGTGCAAACACTAGACCATCATGTAGTCACGTATTCCAGTGAAGCTGTTAAAACCTTGCCTGGCCAATAACGTAGTAATTTCGGGGAAAAACAAAACTAGACCACCATATTCAATTTCATAGTATTTTTGTTCTCGTCTAAATACACTGTAGAATAAATAGATATTGTATAAAATATCGTATATAGAGTACCAATATAAAGTTTCCTTTGAAAATTCGTATTCATTCGATTCCCGGAATCCCGCCATTGGCAATCTCTATTCAAAGGTCGATAGTAAATTGGAACTGTCGTTACGCTTATCGGTTACATGTGAGTCTCAGGTAAAATAAAGTTCAGTTGTTATGGTAATGTGCTAACTTTGTGAATGTTAATCCTATTATAATTTATTTGGTCTTTTTAGTCGAGTTTCGTCATCATTTCGTTTAATTTTCTCACGTCGTATTTCCCACGGTAATATTTATTAGTATATTATATTCATTTATCCTTAAAAAAATGTAGAACAAATGTTTAAAAAAAGTGTGTATTTACTTATGTACACGCGTTAGAAGTTTTACTTCTACGGCGTAACAAGATAAAAATCTTTTCGAAAATTTTATCTTTCGCCTTATTCTACGTTTGTTGAAAAAACGACACTAACTATAGAAAAAAGGTATTTAATATTTAATACATTGAAAGTTTTAATACAAAGAAACAAAATATTGACTATAACAACTTCAGGGTGTCGTTTTTTGGTGACGGTGAGCGCGCGCATCGTATAATTTACTCTCATCATTAGGGAAACCTAACGCGCCAAAAGAAGTATAACTTCAAAAATTAAATACTGTTTCAACGTAATGTTTATTAACCTAAGACAAAGTAATATTAATTACTTATAAGTGATATTAATTATGTTTTAAGGTCAAAGCAGAATAATTTGAATGTATAACAACGTTTTTTAATTATTATGTTCTATTATAAAATTATATCATTTATATATTCTTTCATAAAATCCAATTCACATCTCAAAAGAGGTCTCACCTCAATAAATCGTTTTAAATTTCTGATCTACGTTTATCATTTTAGTTTAAATGCAAAGTTAAGGCGCCAACAGCAAACAAATGAATAAATCTCCAGTATTTATTAATCAGAATTCAGAAGCAAATCCCTTTGAACAAGTCATTCAATAAACGCGAGCGCTTGGCCTTCTTTTGATTATAAAAAGGTGAAGAGAGGTGCTAACGCGAAGGAGCCAAAAGGAGGTGAGCGGAAAAGCTATACAGATATATAGGTACCGGAAAATTGTGTAAAAGCACCCTATACTCGATCTCGACGTCTGAGTGCGTTTATATTGTCATGTGGTGAATATGCCTTTGAATTATGTTTATAAGATTTGACAAATATATATAACTATGGACGTATAGACAATTATCTGTCATTAAAAATCGAATCAATGGATTTAGTACGACTAACTGTTAATATTACGTAAAATGTTTATAAGATTAGACAAATATATGTAACTATGGACGTATAGACAATTATCTGTCATTAAAAATCGAATCAATGGATTTAGTACGACTAACTATTAATATTACGTAAAATAATTAAATTCTGAACGTGTATTTTTGAAATGGATTTTCTGTTTTCAGTTAAGTGGCTGTATCACAGGTTTCTAAATAGAATATTGAATATTAACTCATGGTTACACTGAATAAACAATATCATGTATAAGCTATGAGTAGGATTAAAATTGAGATTGTTATTGTTGTACACTTTTCAAAATAGCATATTACACATATAAATTATGATAGAAACAAAAGAAATAGAGAACCAAATCTCATTTTCACATGAAAACTAAACTAACTGTCTTGTAAAATTATATAAATATTATATTCCGATAAGGGACAGTACAGATGAATGCATCAGTAGGCACTGATAATGGTTGCTGATATTTTTTTGGGGAACAATGATTGTAACATTTAGAAATATTAAATCAGTATTAGAGTAACATAAAGTGAAAATTGCCTTAAAAAATTGTTTTTTTGTTTGTTACGGTTTTACGCCTATTTACTCACCTATCATGAAATTTTTCATACACGTTGTAAAGAGTATAAGAAATGTGTCAAATTTACTTTAACAACAGCGATGTCGCTGGTAAAAACTATTATAAAAATATACTGTTACTATAATAAAAATAATTATAATTTTCTGAGTATTAATCAATCAACAGTATATTGCAATAATCAATATGTAAAGACATAATCAATAAGTATTTTATTTCCTATATCCCTGAATTAAATGGCTCACTGTTCGCTAACTAAGTCTCGGTAAACACAATTAAAACGGCATCTCGCATGTGGACGGATTCCAAGAGACTTAGGTATAATTTTCTGATGTAAATCCCGGCTTTAAGGGGGCTGTTTCAAATTCTCCGTCTGCCCTAAAGGGAATTTCAGTGTACTCTGTATTCAAAGATATTTACTTTTCAAATAAATAAGGTGGTAATTAGATGTGTCAGCGAGAATTAAATTGTTTAGAATAATAATTTTATTTACTCGTGAAGTTATTTAGTAAAATCATTACTTAATATTATAAATCTGATAGTATGTTTGTTTCTTTCTTGCTTTAACTACTCCAGCGATCATCATGAAATTGTGTATACTTATTGACACGAGTACAGAGAAGAATATGTGGTGCATTTCAACCTGAAAATAAGTAGGTACTTACGAGAGATAAATTAAATCTACATTAATACGAGAGACTTTGAGGGCAAAAGCTAGTATACAATGAATACATTTTTGTATTGATTAATTTTAACCTAACTAAAGTAATTTAATTACTAAACGATAGCTTTTAAAATAGCTTGATTAAAAATGTCATTTCAACGGGAAAGACTAACAAGATTTAGGTTTTAATAACAATCATAGCTGATTTGCGAATTTCTACTGTACGTTGTAGGTTTAAACTCCATTTTACAATACTTTCAATGGTATAATCAGGCAAATTTTAGAAGGTCTACGAAGCATAGGAACCATATTAATCTTATATCGTTACAATTTGAATAGATATTCATATTTTGTATTCGTGTTTCATCCGTTTCCGTAAAAATATCCACATCGAAGTAAATGACGATTTAATTTTTTTCCCTAACTCGAAGCAGAAAATTTCCAAGAGTCGTTGGAGATTTCAGATAATATCTGCCGGCTAACTTAGAATATTAGTTAGGGTTGCCATTCTCATCAAATAAAAATATTGTATACTAGCTGACCCGTGCAACTTCATCTGCACCAAATCGATTATTATCGGTTTCAATTGTATTTTTAAACACGAACAATCTTAATAAACCCTATTGCAGTGACATCTACCGTTTCCGATTATGAATCCAAACTATCCCGGGACTCAAACTTATACCCAGTTGGTATCTGAGAAATATTTTATACAATATGCCTAAAACCCGTTAGATATTACGTACAGTTTACACATATTTTTCAACTTTGTCGACATTTCATATGTGATTGATAATTACGCATACACACGTCACGTAGCCGTAGCTCAGTTGTAGCTTTATAGTGATCGACGATAATTGAAATGAAAATTTCCATTTTATATGAGGGAAAGTGGTGAGGGCCAACACAGTGCCGGCTAGATAGTTGAAAATACTGATTCTCGTCCGATAACCGAAGTTAAGCAACTTTGATAAGTGCCCATCTGGAAACACCACATGGCGTTGGCAATTTGTATTATCTTTTTACTGTACTATAAAAGTTTCACTTCTATCATGTGTCTTTACGTCGCACCCTATTTTTATATATCATAGGAGGCAAACGAACAGGAGGGTTACCTAGTGTTAGTTAAGTGATCACTGCCGTCCATAAACCCTAGCAACACCCAGGGAGTCGCAAGTCAGCCTGTGTTTGGGAGGAGGGGGAAAGAAGGGAGTATGGGCCTCCGGCGTTCTCATTAACCGAACGAAACGCGACAATGCAAGCACTGTTACTTCACGTCGGCTTTCTGTGAGAAAGTGGTACTACTCAGGGCGAACCGACCAATCCATGCTGAAATCAGTAATAGCTTCAGTATGACTCTACCATTACTGTTGTTATATAACTTGGTTTATTTCACGTATCAACTTATTTAGTATCTGTATTTTCCATAGTATTCAAGTGAGACCGGTCTTGTTAAAGTAAGCGTGTTGACCAATTGGTCATTCATTACAAAATTTAAATTTGATTAATTTGTACAAAAAATATCGGCGTACATGACAACCCTATTCTGGCTGGTGAAACAGAAACTGACTAACTAACGAACCGGACCAACTCATTACTTCGCCAGACGGGGCGCTGTCATTCTTTCCATTAGATACGTATGTATATAAGCGTCGGTAGCTTTCGCACTATGTGTTAAACGACAACGGAAAAGATAATAAAAACTGTTCACTGATTTGGAAGCTTTATCGTTCTGTTGTTTTGCTTAGTTTATTTTCCTACGAAAAATATAAAAGGAAATTCGGTAAAGAAAAGTACACGAACATGATTCTGGGTACAGTATATATACTGATATACACAATCCTGTATATATTTGATGGAAAGTCTTAATAGACTTTTTTTATATTATAGGAGTCAAACGAACAGGTGCGTCACTTGATGTTAAGTGATCACCACCGTCCATAGACACTTGCAATATCAGGGTAGTCGCAAGTGCGTTGCCAGCCTGTCTTGGGGGAGGGAGGGAGGGAGGAAGGGAAGAGTAGAGAGGGAAGTTGAGGAGAGGTGGGTCTTCAGTGCTCTCATTGACCGAAAGAAACGCAACAATGCATGTACTGTTATTTCACGTCAGTTTTCTGTGAGAGGGTGGTACTACCCCGGAGAGCCGACCCATTCATGCTGAAACCAGTAATAGCTTCAGCGTGCCTCTACCACCTACAAATTTAACACTAATTAATGAACACTACTAATGATATCATTAGCTCGTTAGTTAGCATTTCAATCGTCGGTGACAATTTAAATGCAGGTACATTTCATGCCACTCCCATTATTAAATATTTAATTTAAATTTTCAGTACGAAAATTCGTCCTTACGGAACAGTTGTGACAAATATCTTAACATATTATAAAAGGCAGCGACTCTGTCTGTTTCCATGACCATTAATGATAAAAGTCAAAATCACTACCCGGAGTTTTTTTTTTCTGGAGAATGGGGCTATGCAGGCCTTGGTCCTGTATCACTGCGACCAATAGTGAGCTATTGTGATCGCCCCATGTTACTAAAGCTGCCCGCCTAGTCCTATAGTATTTAAGAACTGCAGGACTTTTTTTGGTGAGAGCAACTGTACCTCATCCGGAAGCAAAACATGCTTTCCCAGAATCCGGTTTCGTGTAGGCTTTAGTGGATCACATTCGCACAAGAGGTGTTTGGGGGTCTCATCTGCACTATCACAGAATCTGCACTCTCTTGTGCTCTGGACACCAATGTTGTGCAAGTGCTTTTTAAGACAACAGTGTCCAGTGAGTGCTCTCACTAAAACCCGTATTTGATTCCTACCGAGTAACAGGGCCTTACCAGCATATCGCTGGTTAAATGCCCTGATGAGCTCCTTGGAATGGTTTTGTCCTGGCAAGTTACGCCAGAATGTTTTAGCTTTTTGATTGTAATGGTTTCTAAGGGTCAAGAGAGCTAGGCTTTTGGGTATTCCACAGAAAAGTTCTGGACCGATGTGTATTCCCATAGTCCCTGCTCTTGTAAGTTCATCAACAACTTCGTTGCCACGAATACCTGCATGCCCTGGAACCCATCGCAAAATTAGTCTGTTTTTTTGTGCCAGACTGTTTAATACGGCCACGCAATTTGATCCAAGCTTCGAATCAACTGAGTCTGAAGCAAGTGCCAGTAAGGCTGCTTGACTGTCCGAGTGGATATAAATTATATGGTTAACGTAGTCTTTTTGCAGATTGATATGGGCACACTCTAAAATAGCGTACACTTCTGCTTGAAAAATGGAGGCGAAACAACTAAGTTTAGTACGATGCCTAAACTTAGGTCGTTCCCCATAAATACCACAGCCTACGTTAAGTCCCATTTTGGACCCATCAGTATACCACAATAGGCTACCCGGTTTCCACGTTATTTCACTGTTAGTTCAGGAGTCCCGTGGCGGTATGTCTACTGTGTAGAATTTATATCTGATATCATACCTAAAACTGGGATTTATATCACTGAGTCCAGTATGGATCTCAAGGACAGGGATACTTCGCTCTTCCCTGTACGTACATTCTGTGCATTGTTGACCTCGCCACCTTTTCTACATGTAGGTGAAGGAGCAGAAGATTCAACACAGCTTCCAGAGCCGCTCTAGGGGAGGTCGACATAGCTCCCGTCGCTAAGATAGACGCTGTCCTTTGTACCAAAGCTCTAACAGTTAACTGGCTAGTTTTACCGCTCCAGAGCACACAGGCGTACGTTTTGTCGGCCTGACTATTGCGGTATAAAGCCAGATGACCAGCCTAGGGTTTAAACCCCAGTGTTTACCAGCCAGTCGTCCGCATATACCCATTGCTAATTTTGCTTTTTGAATTGAAGCATCAATCTGTTTGTTTCAAGTTAATTTTTGGTCTATAATTACTCCCAAGTACTTGGTCTCTGTTGAAAAGGTATTATCTTGCCATTTAAGTAGGAGGTACTAATTTGTCAAGACGCCTTTTCTTCGTAAATGGTACCAATACTGTTTTGTCTGCATTGACTTTAACTCGTTATCGTTGCACCATTTGTGAATGGCAAGTAGTGCTTTCTGCATAAGGTACGAGATAGTACTTTGACAGAAGCCTTGGACAACCACCACCAGGTCATCGGCATAGCCCTGGGTGTCTATCCTCAGTTCGTCCATCTTATGCAGGAGCCGGTCAACCACCAAGGTCCATAATAGGGGTGAAAGCACCCCACCTTGAGGGCATCCCGTTGTGGCTACCACCTCATGATTTGTACCATGTAGTGTCAGTTTGACTGTTCGATTTGTAAGCATTGCTTCGATCCACTTGGTGATAGTGGTATCTACACTTTTGATCACAAAGCCCCGGATCAAAGTTTTTATTGGGGTGTTATCAAACGCACCGTCAATATCTAGAAATACACATAGTGCTATTTGCTTGTCTTTCAATTCCTTTCCTATCTTGTCTGTCAGACATACCAGGGCAGTTTCGGTAGATTTACCTTTGCTATAGGCATGTTGGTTAGCGTGTATAGGGCTTGTGACCAATATCACCACCTTAATATATTTATCAAGTATCTTCTCCAGTGTTTTCAGAAGAAAAGATGTAAGGCTTATGGGTCTGAAAGACTTCGGTAAAGCATAGTCTTTCTTGCCGGCCTTAGGTATGAATAGGACTCGTACTTTTGTCCACAATTTAGGTATAAATCCCCATGCAAGGCTAGCTCTGAAGATCTTGACTAAAGTCGGTGTTAGAATGTCCATTCCTTGCTGTAAAAGCACAGGTTGTATTCCATCCTCACCGCTTGATTTATATGGTTTAAAAGTTTTTATAGCCCATTTCACGTTCTGTGGTCTTATGATTACTGTCGCTCTACGCCAGTCCTCCAACTGGGGTTTACCCTTAGGAGGCATTAATTCGCTTTGCGACATAGGACTCTCAGACCCTGGAAAATGGACTGAGGTAAGAAGCTCCATAGTCTGCTTTTCATTAGCAGTAAAAGTACCATCTGGTTTTTTGAGGAGCCCTATTTGATTAGGTTTGTCCTTGGCTAGCACCTTGTGAATTCTTGCTCCGTGAGGCATATCATTTATTTCCTCGCAGAATTTCCTCCAGGATGCCCGCTTTTTTGTTCCACCAAGGTATTCGTCTCGTTGAGGTCTTTTGCTGTACAGGGCAACTTCGCTCAAAGGCGTCTACAATCGCCGTTGTAAGAGCAGTTGTTGCCACTTCTAGACTCTCAATTGTCTTGATAGATTTGGGGACTGTTTCCAGGTTATATCTTAGGTTATTTCTATAAGATGCCCAATGAGTATTCCTAGGGTCCCTATATATAAAGTTTTCACTTTGTAGGAGTTTAATAGTTCATATTTGACATGCCTGTGATCAGACATTAAGTTTTCGTCACTTACATGCCAGTCAGTTATTTACCTAGCAAAACTTTTTTGTGGCGAATGACATGTCCAGAACCTCTTGTCTAGCACGTGTTATAAAGGTTGGTTTACACCCTTTGTTTAAAATTACCAGAATGTGAGAAGTGATAAAATCGTAAAGTAACTCACCTCTGTCGTTGACGTTGCTACTCCCCCAACCTGTATGGTGTGCATTGGCATCACAGCCCACTAATAACTCAGCGTTGTGTTTCACGGCATAGTCCACAACTCGGACAAGCTCTTCTATTGAGTTGGTCTTCTTTCCAGGTAGATAGGCTGAACACACAAGTAGTTTCGGCCCCTGCCACCCGCCAAGATTAAAGTACGCTGCAACCAGGTGGACTGAGCAGAGCTCGGGAACAGGTAAAAATTTAGTTCTTTTGCTAAAAACTATGCTAGCTCTGGGCTTAGTCCCACAGTTATGCGCTAAGACGCTCCCTGCGCTGTTCAGTCCCATGACTTTATTTTTGCCCATCAAGGTTCTTGTATAAGAGCGAGGTCAGCAGTGCCTTCTGCAAGGCACTTCTTCAGTACCGCCGTTGTCGTTGAAGATTAATCTGGAGAACCCTCGCTTTATCCTTAGATGACGCTATTGTTTTTTACGTGCAGGTGTTTTGCAGGCGGTTGCTCTTCCTGTCTGGGGACGTGAGCGTCCACCTCTAGGTTGGGTTCCGCCGGTCTTTCCCTGTCTGCCTCCCCTACCAGCAGGCCGTGGGTGAAGGCTTTTTTGCGTCACTTGTGACGCTAGCCTTTCTTCCAGTGGCTGCGGAGGTAGAAGGGACAGGATCACCTACAATATTTACAGGCAAAGAGGGTTGTGCTGCCGCTTGGGCTTGCTGTCCCTCAATTTGTCCTATGTTGGAGGAAGAACCAGCCAGTGGCTTAACCTCCTCAGCTCCTACGGTTCCAGTTTTGACTTTAAATATAATCCATCTAAAGCCAAAGATAACTTTATTGTTATTTTTTTGAACAGTCTGAAGCGACGGATCGTCAAGGGCGAAAGCGACAAATCTTCCTCCCTTTTCCTCCCTCGAGTGTAGTACTCTCCAGTGTTCCGGATTTAACTCAGGGTTCTGTATCCGTATTAATTCGAGTGCGTTTTCAAGGGTCGCAGCCTCGTTATCCGGTAGGAACGCTGAGCCAATTGTCGGCTTCGGGAGTTCACTCTCTGACATCATTGTTAGGTCAGCCTCCGGCCAGGGCTTTATGTTGCGAGTGGTTTCAGTTAACCACTTTCTTCTCATCTCATCCATGTACGTGATGAGCATCCAGCCCGGTCGGTGACTTAGTTCTAGGAATCGTGGACCAGCGCCTTTGATTCCTGTTTTTAGAATTTCTTGTGTGAGGGCGTTGTGAACAAGTTTCATTTGTTCCGAGCTCATGGGATTCACATTTCGTATTCCCACTCGCATGGACCCAGCAACCTCACCAAAACTATGCCTAGCCCTAGTGTTTGGAGCAGTCTTAAGGGCCTTTTTAGGCTGAAAATCGGGGGATACCTCTTCAGACCGAATTCGCTTTACCGCCTTCGGTCCTCCGGGGTTTTCAACCGGGATTTCGGTCCAGGGCTTTCGGCAAAGCGTCAGCAACTCAACGGGGCTGACGTCCGCTTGCACTAGCTTCCGAAACCTCCTCCTTGCTGCTCCCGACATTTTACGTCTCTTACTCCTTATCTATTCAGAGTTTGACTCCCTGGGCGATGTGGTTACCGAGGCAACTTCCGTCCCGAGGTTCCTCCTCTCAACTTCAGGAGTGTTAGATCCGGGCGTTGGGGAGGCATTACCTCCCGCCGTCCCAGTTGAGATATCGTCCCGGGAATCTTCCAGGGCGTAAACAAGGGAATTTAAGTATATAAGTATAATAATTACTCTCCGAGGTGCCCTGGCATCGAAGAGGTATCGTTTGCGACTGAACTCACCTTCAGCCACGCATCCTTCGGCACGATTCATATAACACCTTGGATTGGTATGGTCCTCTTCGCCAGTGGCCAACAGCATTCACTTTGGAATGCTGCTGACCACTACCCAAGATGCACCACGTGGAGGTGGGACCATCTTCGCACCCCATTCCCGGAGTTACTTAGTTATACCCGGAGTAGCTACATAATTAATAAAAATTGTAAAAAGTAATAACTTTTCTCTGCAAATGTTTCGATATATGTTTTATTAGTTTAGATAATTATGGGACAAGTCATGACCCTTAAAATAAATTAAGTTTAGATGAAATTCGTACCTTATTCTTATTATACTTTATCTTTATCATTAATTATTAACCAGTATAATGATGTAGGCAATTGTTTACAACAAACGTTACTAAAAATTTTGTTTAGTCTAAGTTTTGTATTTATATCATTGTGATCGCTTTTATGCGATAAAAAACTGCGATATGCAAACATCAGTTTTAATAGTATTAAATAATCTCGTCTTTATAATTAAATATATTAGTCTTTTACGTCCTTCAATTTAGTCCCATTTTAAAGTAATAAATACTGTAATTAGTTGTTTATATTAATAACAATTAAATATTGTAATTATATATTTCATACTTAAAAAGCTTTACTAATAATTTGATACATTATGCAAGCGGAACCGCGGGCACAGATTTACTTCATAAAGATAATAATGAACTAAGTATTAGATTTAGCGCTATTTCAAAATAGCGCATGGCGTTTGTTCTGATTTGATATTGTAATGGTTGTTATATAACGTTAACATCATTGTGTAATGTAGCGTAACTATATATAAATCTTTATATTTCATTAATTTATGATTTAGTAAATTTTTGTACATAATACTCTTTTTAAGTACATCTTATTAAAGATACCGTTCTTTAATATAATTTGTAAAGGTACTCGGAGCTCGGAAACCAAATTAATTTGCGTTAAAATTTTATTATTAATAAGCGAATCCACAAGCATTTGAGAAGTGTTTTAGAGATTGTAAAGGTATTTCTTAGAAAATTCTTCCATATCTATATGACATTAATTAAAGTCCATCTATTTGTTTAAACTCTTTTTTTGGATATATATTGCAATAAACATAATTATTCAATAGTTGTGGTCATTATTACCAAATATAATTGTTATAAAATATTATTGTGATATTTTAAAAATTGTGATATAAGACACAACTTAGATATCAGCATAATAACTGATAACGGTTTATGATAACTGTTACAAAAATAATTTATTATCGATATATATTAGCTATTTCTGTTCATAGTAATTACAATGTTATTCAATATGGTTGGTTCATTTTGTTGTTATTACTTGGTACTTGCTCTCAATAGTCGTTCCATGAAAAGCGTGGACCGTTTAATGCCATTGTTATACTTTCCAAGTAGACTCATAACAGTTGATCCCGATTTTATTGCGGTTCAGGATGCAATATGCACCATTTTACACACGTCTATTCACTCGAGTGAACTTCTACCTGTTCAATTCGCCTCAACATCTGCGATGATAATATTTTTCACTTTAATATAAGCGTACGTGTACTTTGCCTAGTAATTTGTTTATTATTATATTTGTTTGTTTAATACAAACCAGTGAAAATTTGAATTAGCTTTTAATGATTACTGAATCTCGCGAAGATGTAAAAAGACAAAAGTTATTCCTAAACGAATAATAACGTAGCAATCTAATATATAAAGATCTCGCGTCACGGTATTTGTGGTCAAACTCCTCCGAAACGGCTGGACCGATTTTTATGAAATTTTATATGTTTATTTGGTTAGTGTGAGAATAAGTCGTAAAGTATATTTTATGACGGTAGTCCGGTGAAGCTGTTAAGACCTTGCTAGGTCAACAGCGTAGACAGTTCGAGAAAAAAAGCCTGTAGGTGATTAGGGTATCCCTATCCACATTTTTTTAATCTTTTTTTTTGACAATTTTTCATTTTTTTTTATTTGCTTAAAAATACATATAACCTTAGATTTTCACCTTCCTAACCCCACCCTCGCATTGTTTATTAACAATAACATTAACAACATCCAAATGATTAAAGGGCATAGCCGGTTAAATATGGGAAATCTGCCCCCATGGCTTTTTTGACCCACACTTAGGGGATCGATTTGGCATCAAATAAAAATAATTCACACCAATTTTTAGCCCTTTAACTCAAACGACGTTCGAGATTTTCAAAAAATCCTGTTTTTTTATTTTAATTTTATTTTTATACTGAAATTCGGAGTTAATCGATGGTGATTATTTTTCTTATTCTTAGGATCCTTAAACATAAAAATATCGTATGATCATCGTTTTTCAACGAAAAGTAGATTTTTAATGAAGAAAAGAAAATTCAAATCTTGTTTTTTTTTGGGGTTTTTGAAATATGTCAATCACCAAAATTTGTCAGAACATGTATTTTACACCCCTCGACACTTAGGAATTTTTTCAGATTTTTTGAAGTGGTGGAACAATGTCAAAAAAATTAAAAAGTCATTTTTTTCCTGAAATTCGGCGTTTTAACGCACTTTTTTTTTTTTGCTTGAAAAAGTACGTAGACAACTTTTCTTTGCTCTAAAACGACTATGTATTTCAAAATTAGCGCCAACTCGGTGCTTTGAAACGCCATCTACCGGGATTTCTGGAATCTATCGATCATATCTATTAAGGTTTTGTTTGTTCAGGTAACCTCAAAATAAAGTAATCTTTATGATTAATTCATTGTATATATTGAATAACAGTTGTTAATTTAAAATTGATTTCAGAATGGATTTTGGGAAAAAATGTGTTAATTGTAATGTATATTCACGTAAAATATCTGACATTAAACAAATTATTAAAAAATAGGAATAACTTAAGAAAAAATGACTTTTTAATTTTTTTGACATTGTTCCAACACTTCAAAATATCTGAAAAAATTCCTGAGTGTCGAGGGGTGTAAAATACATGTTTTGACAAATTTTGGTGATTGACATATTTCAAAAACCCTAAAAAAACAAGATTTGAATTTTCTTTTCTTCATTAAAAATCGACTTTTCGTTGAAAAACGATGATCATACGATATTTTTATGTTTAAGGATCCTAAGAATAAGAAAAAAATCACCATCGATTAACTCCGAATTTCAGTATAAAAATAAAATTAAAATAAAAAAAACAGGTTTTTTTGAAAATCTCGAACGTCGTTTGAGTTAAAGGGCTAAAAATTGGTGTGAATTATTTTTATTTGATGCCAAATCGATCCCCTAAGTGTGGGTCAAAAAAGCCATGGGGGCAGATTTCCCATATTTAACCGGCTATGCCCTTTAAAAGTATTTCAAACAAAATTTGTTTTAGGGTGTCGTTGAATTGGTTAGTTTCAAAATTGGCCATGTTGGGAGTTATGATTGAGTTCTAGGTTTTTTAAGATTTTTCGAGTTTGGAAATACAATTAGAACCGATAGATAAACCATTTCAGCAGATGAAGTTGTGTGGGTCAGCTAGTCATTATCCTTACATATTATAAGACGAAGTCCTCTGCCACGTTTGTCTGTCTGTTTGTTCGCGATTAACTGAAAAACTACTGAACGGATTTTTATATTCACCAGTGGATAAAGTGATTTATGGGGAAGGTTTAGGTATAATTTGTCACGTTTTTTTTTATTATCAGGGCGGGATAACGTCCGCTGGGCTAGCTAGTTAATATATATATGTATATAATCCTTGTGATTAAGTCGTTGATAATACATGCATTTACAGCCTTGGTTGCTATATAGTTGCTAAGTGTATATTACTAATTTGTTGAAATACAATTTCAATCTTATAATAAACCAGCGATGCCCGCGATCCTGGGGGTGATAAAATCGCTCAGATATAGCGCTCAGATATGTCATCTCCACACATTTTTTCGTTTTCTATTTGCGTTAGTGATTGTCGATAAGCAACTTAGGTAGGCCTCCTGCTTTTGTAAAGTACAAGATTACTGTTAAATAGATTTCCTGAATAAAGCCAAGTTATTCATGACATAGGTTAATTTGTATCTAAACATTGGTTGTATGGAGCATTTTTTATTAATCACTTAATATTTCAATTATGATGACGATATTTTTACATTCAATGGAGATTCATGTTTTTATGTCGCATATACCATTTTTAGTTTGGTTTGTTACGTAAAAGCGTTCACCGTAATTGAAATATAACAGAAATCTTACATCACAGTGACAACATTACACATATCACCTCTACATACGTGTAAGCATATACGCTTACACATGAAAATAGAAGGGTTTTATTTTTTTCCCCTTATTGAACTGAAATAGTTTAGAAAATTATCCGATACGAAGTATATATAAAAGTAGTTGAGATATGTATGCTTGGTAGACATATATGATTCAACAACTCATATACATATGAATAGTTAGAATAGGTTAGCTCAGATAGGTCGCGCATTGCACGTATCAGGCAACAGCCCAGGCCGAGGTATGCCGTGCACCCTTGAGTTAGTTGTCAAATAAAATCGGCTGAGTGCCACAAGCGATCGCCTAAGTAGTCCGGTGAAGCTGCTAAGACTTTGCTAGGTCAATAGCGTAGTCAGATGGAGGAAAAAAAGAAATATAACAGTTCTCATTTTTAGTACTTTTCTAAATAATAGTCTCTTCCATTGTACTGAATAATATTTAAAAGTTCATTTGATGATGATGTCGCCTTAATTTAATTTTACCTACATAAACTATTATTATCATACTACACGATGTAACAAAACTTGTAGTAAAACCTGCGTGATGTTTATGATTGTACAGACGTTTTGATTTATAAGAAGACATACTTTTCTTCATGGCTTCTCTCCCGTTAATATTCGATTGACATATCTTTCAAGAATTGTACTTGTTTTCGCGATGTAAGGTGACCTACACCCTTTACTGAACCCCTGACAATATGTATAGAAAAACTCATTATAATCGGCTGAGGAATTAAGACGTGAGTATAACAAACAAACAAACTCACTTTCGTATTTATAATACTAGTCAGGATTAACAAACATACTGTTCAAGATGAAACAGCGTCTACGCAAATAAAATAGCTCCGCAATTATCACCTACGTACATTTGTTGACATTTGACATAAATGTACATTTTTTTTGTATCACATACCGTCCTTTGTCAGTTGAAAATTAGATACCTCACGTAACGAACTGTGTTTCATTTTATCTCCAAAAATATCACCGAAGCGGGATTAGCACCCACACATACAAACAAAGAGACGACGCCTTTTGCAATATGTAAAGATTCAGTTTCTGTTTTTTTAAGAACAGCTTCGAAAACGTAGTGGGAAGCTATTACGATATTAACAATCCTACTTTTGTCTATCATTAGTTAGTTACCACATATTAATTGCCATATTCATTTGAAACAAAATAAAAAAATATTAAATTTTGTCACCGTAATTAGATGCAAACCCACCTCGTTTTTATTTTACAATCTCACAAAGCCTTTCTTTATTTCCCACTAGAGATTTTTGACATAATATATTTGATGAAATAAATTCACACTAAGTTCAAGCAATGGAACTCAGGAAAACAATCAGGAACAGGTGTCAAACAATTTTTTTATATAGCTCCCGACCGCGCTCGCCAACGGGTAGTCGTAAAAACTTACCACTTCATCGAGTGGGTTTCATGAATCGAGTTCGGCTCGCGAGCCTTCGGGTTAATTCGGAAACGCTCGGGAGTTTTGGGCGGGCGGAAGGAAATTCAGTCTTGGTGCGCTGCGACGGGAGACTGTCGCTCCGTGGCTCCTCTGTGACTACTGTGTTACATCGTTAAATACGAATTAGATTACTGATTACAATGTTACTTTATTAATTAAAAGTGATAACATATAATAAAAAAAAATTAGAAGTTTTCCGAACAGTTTTTCATGTGAAACATTCTGTGGATGAAGTTTTTTTAGTGGCAATTGGTTTGTGAACAAAATTGACTTCACAAAAGCGTAAACGATGTTACGGGGATCTACTTTAAGTGTAACTTTTATGAAGGTGAGAATAAGGTTTCAATTACTAGTAGTTCTTAAATTTATTGTTACAAATATATATGTATCCATTTGTATTGATTGTGAATGTAGTCTTTACTATGTTTTAACTTTTTAACACTGGCTCATTTTCATGTTATAATTTTTACTGTTATAAAAATTGATGTAAATGTGCCATAATTCAAAAAAAGACTATTACTATGTTTATTTTTTTCGCATAAATATTTTGTACTAGCTGTTACCCGCGGCTCCGCACGCGATTTTGAATGTATTAATTAAATTTAAAATTGTTATTACATGTGTAAATAACAATAATACTCTTTCAAAAATATTTGTAAGTATGACACGCACATCATCTACAGTAACAGGTAACATTTACATTATATTTGTGAATACTAGAAGTGTATCGAATGGGATGGGATTTATCATAAGTCACATAGCTGGAACTTTAAACTACTATCTATGTATCACCCTAAGTGCTCACTTACACTATATAAGAAAGTAATGAAAATATTAAGCTATACATTATCGAACAATATGTGTTCAATCTTTTATTATATAGATATAATATCGGGTATCGTCTGCTGAACTCGCTAGCTTAAAATAAAACAGCTAATTAGTTAGTTATTTGCCCGTAAAATTCCCATTCAAATATTACTTGTACTCCGTTGAAGCTGTTAAGCTTGCTAGGTCAATAGCGTAGTCATTTCTAAGAAAACAAAACCGTTCATATAGGTCCAGCTGTTTCGGAGATTACCCGGAACAAATAAACAAACAGATATATCGACAGAATTAAAAAAAAAATGTTGATATTTGTAGCACCGCAGATATATGTATTTATCAAAAAGTATTTATTTGAATATTATATACACACGCTTTATTCTTATAATACGTAATATATCACAAACTAAAAATTGGAAACAAAACTAACGTAGAATAAACTTTCTGAGGAGTTTTTGATGGGATTTTAGTCTGTTATGTAGAGATTTTATATTTTATTCATAATTTTGTGTTATTTGACTCAATATTGTGTTAAATTGGGGGCGTTTTATGTAATATGGTTTGTTTATTATGCTAAGTGAAATAAATGAAAAATAATACCACGGGGCATGTATTCTGGGGTCTTGAAAATTAAGAAGATAAAAATTTACGAAATATTATATAGAAGATTTGGCGCTTATATATAGAGAATACATAAGAACTACATATATTAAAAATTTCAGAATTGGCATTATGGATTAATTCCTTCGCCTGTATTGTGATGGACGAATATTATCACTACTGACCTTTTAGAATAGCAGCACAAAATAGACTTTAAAAATGTTTGCGATAGCAACGTACTACTTATAATCAAAAATTGGAATTAAAAATAACCTAGGATAAACTTTTGAACAGGAACACAAAATAAACCCTAATAATATTTCCGATAGAATGTTATTATGTTACCATGGCAACGCGTATAATACTGACACTGACACGCAGCGGATGCTCTAAAAATAGCCCGATTTTGAGACATTCTTCATTAGTGCTCCGCTCCTATTGGTTTTAACGTAATGATGATGTAGCCTATAGCCATCCTCGATAAATGAGCTATCTAACACTGAAAGAAACTTTCAAATCGGGCCGGTAGTTCTTGAGATTAGCGCGTTCAACCAAACAAACAAACAAACAAACTTTATAATATTAGTATAGATTACGGGCCATATTTTATGGTCTTGTAAATACTCTTTTATATTCTTATGCGACTTAGCCATTTTCTGATATGTGTGAAATTACTGAGTATAAGTTTGTATATGTATCTTTAAATGCTAAACCTACACTCCTGATTTTGATAGTTTTGACAAATTCGTAGTAATATAAATTAGCTTGTTTTTACAAATAAATATATCTAATATAAGAATACGTGTTTTTAGTAAGAACCAAGTATGTTTAAAATGAACTATATACACAAAGGCTGTTAGATTATATCAGCATTTTTAAAGGACCCGTTGAAAGAGCAATTTAGGCATTAAGTATATAATAAATAATACTCAAATCGTCATTCAATCGTCATTATTACAGGCTGGCATGATAGTGGCGACCGGCGATGGACAGTGTGTCAATCGGTGGTCGCTATTATTTTTGGATTGTACTGTGCTTACCACCAGGCATAGTGCAGTCACTTTGCCGTGCTACATAAAAAAAAATCAAATTAACACCTTGTACTTCGTATGGTACCATTAATACAAGAAATTTAATTTGCAATCACTTTTAGAAATAATGGCAACGCTACCCCATTGGTAACATGCCTTACATTACTTTTTTATCTTTGTGGCCCGTAATTTATTCTCCTACACCAAATGATGTCATATAATTCTACTAACATAAATAAAGGTTATTAAATATAGTCACATCTGGTTTCTGAATATTGAGATTACGAAGCCTTTGGATTTCTCTTTAAAAACTCGATTTATTCTCTAGCAATATGGCAGGTTACACCGTCTTTTTAAAACCAGATGTATGTTAAATCAATTTCCTTCAATATCAGCGAAAATTAACTCTGAATCATATGTTTCGAATTATCATGTAAAGTTTTTCCGGGACTCGTCTAATTCTCAAAAATAGCAACCAATTGTGCCTCCAACCCATAACGCGCATAGAATTAGTCACTATTTATCATTGCCTTGATAGATACCAAATATCTATGAAATATTGATCAATAAATCCCTCCCGTGATATCTTGTCTCTATCGAAGGGTATATATCTATTACATATAGATACATGGAGTTTATTGGCTAATAGGATAGATATAATTTTTCATCTACCAGTACCATTCTTGTATGTGGTTGACTAGACGGCCGCGTGTATGGAAGAAAGATGAAATGAAAAGGTTTTCTATTTTAAAGTACAAGAATAATAAAATAATAAATGGGTAATGAGAATAGTAAGCCAAAAAAAAGCTACAAAAAATCCAATTCAGAATATAAAAATATGTAACTAAATATATTTGTAATTTAATTCTTTGGAACGATGGTGAGTCAAGGGTAGTTCATACATAGTGTTGATAGATATATGTTTGACTATTATAATGGTTTGGCTATGCATTCGGTGAACGAAAACACTTGATGAAATACTAAAGTCGATATAAACAAAAGCAGATATAGGTGTTTTTTAGAGAACTGCCTTCAATAGTAATTCCCCTTTTTTACTTATTAAATTTAGCGTTCTATCTTAGTCTACATCCTTGTCTATACTAAAGAGGTAAAGTTTGTGAGGTTGTAATATTTGGATCTACTAAACTGCTTTTGAAAATTATTTTACCAATAGAAAGCCACGTCATCTTTGTATCATAGGACATATATTAACCTGAAAAATAAAATATAAATTGTGGTAGTCGAATTTGCAAAGTCGGAGAAAAAACAGTCGAACGAAAACGTTTCTTACGAACAGTGCCTTAACGATGAGAGATATATGATTGAGTTCTAGAGGAAAGTTGTAGAGATTGATAATGTCTACAAAAAATCCAAAACAGCAAATGTGTATATATTTAAGTCAAAAAAGCAGTTTTTATATTTAAAAAATAATTTCAATCGTTAAGTGATGTTGGTCATATTATCAACAATAATTAAGAGTTCTTATTAATATACATCACATTCAGTACTAACCGAATCACATAGAAATATTTATCGCCCAACGAAGTAGGCGCGGACCAGCTAGTTTAAAATAATGTGGGAATATGGTGAAACGCTAAACACAATAAAGAAAAAATATTATACTTATCTCTATAAAAAGGATATTATGATAACAATAATGCTGTCATGTAAAACTTCTAAGTAATTGATATTAAATTATATATCTCGTAAAATTTCGATAAATTGCATTACAGAGCTAATGAGAACCACGGAAGAATTATTTGGGATTAGGATTTATGATATGCGTACGGTTTATAATCAAAAATGATATTTCAAATAATCAGAACAAAAATTGCTTTATAACTAAAACTAAATATTATCATTTTATACATACTTATTTTTTTTATCTTAAAGTGAAATAAGATATCTTTGGTTCTGTCAAGGAAAGCAAAAAAAAATATCTGTAAAACATATTTTCCTTGAATATTAAAAGGGAGGAGCCTTTTACGTCACTCTTTTCCATACTACGAGTCTTGACCAGGTTTTTCCCACAGGATTTATGATATCATCGACCCATTTTGTCATTGGCCTTCCTATACTTCACCTGCCTTCACACAGTCACCACTCAGTCAAGAACCTACTCCACCTGCCTTCATTACATCTGGCTAACTGGTCTCCCAATGCTATTTCAGTTGTACTTTCGTGTTATTGCTGAATAATACAGAGTATTATGTGCTAAGGATTTAAAGAGGACCAAAAAGAAACCGCCATAAAGGCAATAACGTCATTAAAACTAAATATATAAAATAATAATAAATAAATAAAAAACACCCAATAGTTGCTCACAGATAATATTTTTAACGTACACAATGAAAAAAACGAAAACAGAAAACGGTGCGGAACAAGAGTCTGCAGAACAGAAGAAGAAAAAAAAGGGTTTAAAGAAAACAATTTCATTTATCATTACAACACTGGATATTTTTGCTTCAATCGACTTTCTAATTTTATAAATATTAGAGAAAATTAAATAATAATTGTTATTGATTTGTTACGATTTTTTGTTGATTGATTGAATAATTTTTGTTATTGATATTAAATCACACCCACTACTTATTATTACTCATGAAACCTCGTAACATTTGAAGTATTAAGAAAGTAGTTAAATTGTAACTCATCTATAATGATATTATAAAGAGGTAAAGTTTGTGACGTTGTAGAGGGTAATCTCAGGAACTACTAGTCCGATTTGAAAATTTCTTTCAATGTTATATAGCTTATTTATTGAGGATGGTTGTAGAGTATATACTATCATGCTAATATCAATAGAAGCGGAGCCACCAATGGAGAATGTTTAAAAATCGGGGGTTTTTTTTCTTTAAAGCTTCCGCTGTGTGTTAACGTTAGCCCAAAGATCTATTTATTCCACGCGAACGAAATCGCGGACAGAGGCTAGTAACATATAGACCTGATTTTATTAAATTATTTAATTGCTTTCAATGAGTTTATTGCTTTTTAAATGTTTTAAAATTTTTAATTTATGTATTAACTCTATAACCACGTTAAAATTATGCCATTCTCAAATGTCTATAAATTTGTAAATCGATCATTGGAAACTTATCCTTGATTTATTTATTAACATACATTTACATTTTTTATTATCAACAAAGTATGTAAATAAGTCAGAATGTTTTAAGAGCCACAGAGTTAGTTTTCTGGATTTCAGAAATATAAAGTTTTTAACAAATCTAAAAAAAGTAAAGTTAAAGATATCTAGGCTATAATAGGATCATTAAAAAAAGTAATTACTAAGCAGAATATACGACAATGGCGACCTAAATTTGAATAAATCTACCGGTTTTCAAGAAACTCCATATTTTCATTATTCACATTTGGAATGTCTTTAAATTCATTAACAAACAAATTAATTTATGTTAATAGCACCGAAAGGGTTAATTATGAAATGAATTCATTTACCTATATTTTCACCCAAATCACATTAGGTACGTTGAAACGAGGCACAATTGGCTATTTAATTAGTAACACGTCAAGAATAAAGGGAGTCCCGTCCGGTTCAACATTTTATTCGGTACCCATTCAACGCTTCATGAATAGTACTGTATTAGTATAGTACCGTTATTTATTTAAAAATTAAAAAAAAAATGATGTGTTTAGATTCCAGATTTAACGTTGAAGATGATTCGCAAATTGCCATAACGATTTTAGGTATATATGAAATGATCTTAGTTTTGTGATTATCATGGTGAATATCTGACTAAAAAGATAAATAATTGCTGAATTAAAAAAAAAGGAAAAATAATTTCCTTTGTATACCAATATTTACTGATAATTAAATCAGTTTGACAACGTCACCGAACCAGATAAACTCTAATTAAGCCGTAAATACCAAAAATGTTCAGCAGTTGCGTTCCGTATTTCTGAATTGAATCGTTTGTCGAGTTTTGTGTTTATTGCGTGCTTTGATGAAAATTGAATTAATTATTTCTTCTCTAATCTATCCGTTCTCCTTGTTTTTATTAATATTCTGTGGTAGATCTGTACTTCAGATCATTTTATCTTTTTCAGACTCCATGTTACTTTATATGTAGGTACTATTAATGTTTGTGTTTCTGACTGTGCATAAACAATTTTGCATAGAACGAAGAGGGTAACTGTAAGGTCAAATAAATGGCATATTTATTTAAAATATACTTCTTTTAAACGAGATAGGATATAGGATTTCCTAAGTGGTAGAGACATGCTGAAGCTATTACGGGCTTCAGCATAAAAGGACGGCTCGCCCGGGGTACTACCACCCGACCCATAGAAATCCGAAGTGAAGTAACAGTGCTTGCATTGTTGCGTTTCGTTCGGTCAGTGAGAGTGCCGGAGACCCATCTCTCTTCACCTTCCCCCTCTCCTCTTCTCTTCCACCCCCACCCCTATCCTCAACACAGGTTGGCAACGCACTTGCAACTCCCTTGGTGTTGTGAAGTGTCTATGGACAGTTGTGATCACTTAACATCAGGTGACCCACGTGATCGTTTGCCTCCTATGATAAAAAAAAGAATATAGTGTATAACTTGATTATGTTTCTTAATTATAATAAATGTTGTATTTTTATTTACATTTGGAATCCAAACATCATATCTAAAGAATTGTTCAATTATTCGAAATTTTTATAAAGTTAAAATATCAGTCCTATAATTCTAACGAGAGACTGGATTTTCACACGTGAGTGGAATTGCAGGTAGTGTAGCATCCCTTTAATTATTATCCACAGACTATATTTACCACAGCTATTCAATTGATAGGTACCATTTTTGGCTCCTATTTAATTAAAGCTTACCAAACTCGATGAATTAGTCGAATCAATTTTGCTATTTTGTAATTGGAAGCACAAAATATTTCATAAATAATCTATCACATTGTTTCCTGCAATACTAATAGGTACACGTAATAGTTTAAAGATATAACCTACACGGTTATTAAGTTTGCACTTGGATGAATTTTCAAAAAAAAAAAATCTTTTTTTTATTTCATAGGAGGCTAACAAACAGGCAGGTCACCTGATGTTAAGTGATCACCGCCGTCCACAGACATTGGCAACACCAGGGAAGTCGCAAGTGCGTTGCTGTTGTTTAGAGGGGGAGGGATAAGGGGGAGGGGTGAGTGAGGCGAGGTGGGCTTCCGACATTCTCGCTCACCGAGCGAAGCGCAACAATGCAAGCACTGTTACTTTATGTCGGTTTTCTGTGGGTCGGATGGTACTACCCTAGACGAGCCGACCCATTAATGTTGGAACCAGTAATAAATTCAGCCTGGCGCTACCACCTTTAATACGGATATAGAGACCAATATATAAAAATTGTCTATACCCAGTCAATAACTTTTATGCCTTTAGATATATTGACTTGGAATCCGCATACAGCCATGAAGTATGTATAGAGTAACACTCAGAAATAGTAATCTTAAGTAATTGGAACTCAGAAAGCTTTATGAGAGGCAAAGACTTCTACCTTGAATTATTAAATACACATATTATCTATATTTGGGTAAACTATGCTAAAACAATATATGTATATAACTGTTTGGTTGGTTTTCATTAATGTGATATAATTTTTTGAACTTTGTGATGTATATTTGTTGTGTGATAGATGTATATATCTTATAATGGCAACTGATTACCAGTATGATATAAAAAAATTGCCCACGAGAAGTTTGTATCGTCCACAATATACAAATAGAGAATTGTCAATAATAATTTTAGTGTTAATAGAAAAAACAATAATAACAAAAAGAAAATAATTTCTACATAAAACATAAGTGGAGCTACGAGCAATTGCTAGCTATAATATAAAATGCTAACAAAGTTCCACATAGCATGGATTTTTTTAAATAGATGAGTTTTATAATACTTCGGAATTTGTTTATAATATACTAGCTGTTACCCGCGGCTCCACACGCGTTTTTTTAATATACTAAATAAATGTAAAATTGTGATTAGATGTGTAAAATTACAGAAATACTCTTTCAAAAATATTTGTAAGTATGACACGCACATCATCTACAGTAACAGGTAACATGTACATTATATATGTGAATACTAATAGTGTATCGAATGGGATGGGATTTATCATAAACCACATAGCTGGAACTTTAAACTACTATTACTTTGTCTTATTATTAGAGCGGGTATCGTCTGCTGAACTCGCTAGCTTAAAATAAAACAGCTAATTAGTTAGTTATTTGCCCGTAAAATTCCCGTTCAAATATTATTTGTAGTCCGTTGAAGCTGTTAAGACCTTGCTAGGTCAATAGCGTAGTCATTTCTAAGAAAAAAAAACCGTTCAAATAGGTCCAGCCGTTTCGGAGATTACCCGGAACAAATAAACAGACAGACATATCGACAGAATTAAAAAAAAATGTTGATACTTGTAGTACGGCAGATATATGTATTCATCAAAAAGTATTTATTTGACTATTTTATACCCACGCTTTATTCTTATAATACGTAATATATCACAAACCAAAAATTGGGAACAAAACTAACGTAGAATATTTGACTCTATATTGTGTTAAATTGGCGGCGTTTTATGTAATATGGTTTGTTTATTGTGCATAAGTGAAATGAATGAAAAATAATACCATGGAGCATGTATTCTGGGGTCTTGAAAATAAAGAAGATAAAAATTTTCGAAATATTATATAGAAGATTGGCGCTTATACCTTTACATTAACTTAGACATAGAAGAAAACTGGGTAGAGAATACATAAGAACTACCTATATTGACAACTTCAGAATTGGCAGTATGGATTAATTCCTTCGCCTGTATTGATGGACGAATATTATTACTACCAAACTTTTAGAATAGCAGCACAATATAGACTTTAAAAATGTTTGCGATAGCAACGTACTACTTATAATCAAAAATTGGAATTAAAAATAACGTAGAATAAACTTTTGAACAGGAACACAAAATAAACCCTAATAATATTTCCAATAGAATGTTATCATGTTACCATGGGAACGCATATAATAGTGACACTGACACGCAGCGGATGCTCTAAAAATAGCCCGATTTTGAGACATTCTTCATTAGTGCTCCGCTCATATTAGTTTTAACATGATGATATGTAGCCTATAGCCATCCTCGATAAATGAGCTATCTAACACTGAAAGAAACTTTCAAATCGGGCTGGTAGTTCTTGAGATTAGCGCGTTCAACTAAACAAACAAACAAACTCTTCAGCTTTATAATATTAGTATAGACTAGGCTCTGTCTGCGACTTCGTACTGCGACTTGGATTAACGCTAACACGCAGCGTAAGCTCTCAAGGAGTAAAAAGCCCCGATTTTTAATAATTCTTCATTGGTGCTCCGTTCCTATTAGTCTTAGCGTGATAATATGTTTTGATAATATGGCCTATAACCATCCTCGATAAATAAGCTTATAACGTTGAAATAATTTTTCAAATCGGACCAGTAGTTCCTGAGATTATCCCCTACAACGTCACAAACTCACAACGTCATAAACTCACAAACTTTATAAATATAATATTAGTATAGATGTTTGTATAATTGTATATAATTAATCTTTTTTTTTTCTCGAACTGACTACGCTATTGGCCTTAATTTTTTGGCCTTTACAGCTTCACCGGACTACTATAATTAATCATTAGGCTATAAATTGATATATGTGGTGAGCAGCAAACCTGAAATGTCTTCTCATATAACACCAACAAATTGAGAGGCTGTATCACTTATAGTAATCTATTTAATACAGAGTAATATTATCGCTATCAAAGTATTTGAACATAAAAAATAATTTATTTTCCATATGGTGCGTACTTTGGAATATAATAAAATTGCATGCATGAAACATTTATTAGATTAAATTCTTAGATTGTTTATTATAGTTCTTCAAGCAAGAAAAAATGGTTGAAATATATATATTATTAGGTGTAATAACAAAAGAGTTAAATAGCTCTTCCTATGCTTATGAACAAATTTTCTTTTTTTATTCCTGGCGGGATTTTGGAATGCCATGTAGTGGTCTTTATATTTTATCCATATCTTGTGTTATTGGTGTAATGTTGGTGGTGCTTTACGTAATATAGTTTGGTTATTGTGTACAAGTGAAGTGATTAGGAAATAGTACTACAACAGAATGGAATCTGACTTGCCACAAAAACTCCCAGGAAAGTTCTAACAAGACGTTCACCATCTTGTTAGTCCATTGAAATTATATCAAGAAGCTTGTAACATCATTAGTCATTTGACAATGGCAGTAATAGTTTGCTAGAAGACTGGTTGCCAAAAATAAAATAGCCATAGTGCTATTATTGGCTACGTTGCTATGGTAACTGATAATTTCAAACAAAACAATTATTTGTAAGAAAGTCATAATATAATAGCCTGATTGCTTTGTTTCTGAAAATACATTACGTCGTTGGTTTCCGGTTATCAGCCGACAGTCGCGGTGTACCGCAAGCCCGAAAAGCCCCTTCGTAACGGTGACAAAATTAGCGGCCATTATAAGATATGCTGCTTTTCTCATTAAGGACTATATGTCTGATTATATGCATATTATTTAATGCTTCAGTTATTTTATTTCAAATACTAGCTAAGCTCGCGCTTTGTCCGCATGGATTTTTTTTCGAACTGACTACGCTATTGACCTAGCAAGAGGACTTAACAGCTTCACTGGACTAGTCCGCGTGGAAGTTAATGTAAAAACAGTGACTAATAAAACCATCTGAATGTATTAACCCATTTAACAGCGATACCCCTGGTTTTGCAGTTATCCATAGGCGACGGTAACCATTTAACATCAGATGGACCGTCTGTCTGTTTGCTGCCTTTTGGCATAAAAAAAAGAATTATCTACTTTTATCTCGTACTTAAGTCGTGTCGTTATTAAAACTATAATAACTTTTGATAGAGTGAACCGTTTTTAATGAAACAGAAACGACTAAATGTTACTCGAGGAAATGCTTTGTGAGGTTTTATCGTGAATCCATTATTTTAGCAGGGATGCGTATTCATGCAAATAGACATTTTGAAATGATGGAAGTGTATTTTAATACTTATTCCAAGACCCCTGCAACAATTTTTTTCACAAAAATTTTGGTCATACAGACTTACATTCTTATTACCTACTAGCTGACCCGTGCAACTTCGTCTGCACCAAATTGGTTATCACTGGTTTCAATTGTATTTTTAAACGCGAAAAAAAATGAATAAAACTGGTATCCAGTTGCAGCCACAACTACCGTTTCCAAAAATCCAAACTATCCACGGATTCACTGAAACATATACCCAGATTACATGTAATTTTTATTTTAGTCTGTAGTTTTAGTATGTAATTGTTATTTTAGTCCGGTAAAGCTGTTAAGACCTTGCTCTATCAATAGTCATTTCGAGAAAAAAAAAATCATCTACCAGGTTCAATTAAGATAAAAACTAACATACATAAAACTAAATAAACATCTCTACCGCTTACTTTATCATAACCATCTTCAACTTGTATTAAAACCTTTTTATACTCCATTATATTAAAGAAAAATAAATGAACACCGTATCGAAGCGTCAAACATCGCGCCGAACCGTCAAATGTCACTTGCTTGAAACTATAGTCTAAGAGTTATAAACTGTTTCGAAAACGTATTTCAAATATATTTCTAATACATTTTTATAAATAATCTCTGTACCATTCACAATGTAGTGCCTATCACTTCTTGATAATTTATCTATGTTGATATGTTTCTATTGTAGATTATTCTACGTTGTTATACTGAATATTTGGCATTAAATACATAACGTGTATTTGTCACACTTGATATTGGCGAAATTACCTATATAGGCAGAGGCCATACCGGAAAGAATCAATCAAGCTAGTTTTATACATTATATTCATCCTAACAACGGGCTACCTGGCTGCCGGTAAGGGTTGCGTTTATTTGTGCATATCGTACCTTCACAGACAAAAATATTGATTTTTAAATAATTTTAGGATGTTTTTTTCCACTAACTTAGAAACGTTATTAAAATGGAATTATTAATGAAAGACATTTTTGGTATTGACAATAATGTGCTTGATGCTAGTTTTTGGAAATAAAAATAAAAGTAATCTTACCCCATGTTAGAATAGCAGTAATTTTATTATTACTATATTTAGATATAAATAAGTACAAATTTTATCTTCCACACTAATTCAGTTATTACTCAATATTGAGACCGATTTATTGCTATAAAAATAATGTATATAGAATATAGCTATAGGTATAGTTTAGTGCAGTACTGGCTGCACGATAAAGATAGTGATAATTGTAGCAACGTATGTTATCGACGCATTTTTTTTTCGAAATGTATACACTGTTGACCTGGAAAGGTCTTTACAGCTTCACCGAACTATTGAGGCGAGTGCTGAAGGCACTCAACCGACTTGGGATGTTTGGGCGACCAACTTAAGGGTGCATGGCACACCTCGGCTTGGGCTGTCACCTGTTTGTGCATAAATCACGACCGATCTGATCTAACCTAAGCTAAGCTATCTAGATATACGTACATAAGTTATTAAAACATGCATGTGTACCAAGCATGCGTGCCTCAACAACTCCTATATGTATTTTGTGTTGGAAAAATTTCTCTAAACTATATAGGGTAGGATAGGGAAAAATAAGGGCAGAACTCTTTGTTGTGTGTTTATTTTTCTGAAAAAAAAAAAACAGCATGTAAGCGTGTAGGCGTGCACGTGTGTATAGGTGATGTATGTGATGTTGTAGCAGTGATGTAAAGTTTTGTGTCACTGTATCACGTGAGCAGCGTACTCAAGGGCTCCCCGCCGAGGGAACGGACCTAGACTTGAGCCGTTACCGAGCGGGGCCTAAATCTGGTGTGCGGGAGCGATATTTACCTCCAGACCATGGTGGCGTGTTAGTGATTATGCGGGCGTGGACGTGAATACGCTTTGTTTGAAGAGACAGGCTGCTACTGATCTTTCGCTGACGTGATTGAATCAGGAGGGTCGGTAACAATGTGTCGCGGTCGTCTTCTATACTGCGCAGCGTTGGGTACGGGTTCATAGTTCGTGGCAGATACCACTAAAGGGCTGGGATGATTCGCGGCTTTTTCGAAATAACTACGTGTGAGTGATTTTATATACGCCCAGACAGAAGGCATCTCCAGGTCCCTGTGGAGATCCTTATTCCGGACGTATCATGGGACACTGGTTATTTTACGTTGGGCTCGATTCTGGAGAACCTGTAACTTTTGAATACGATTTTGCGTATGTGCAAAAACCGAACAACTGCACGTCATAATCGGACGGATGCAAGTTTTATATAA
>JACEII010000134.1:114461-128595 GCA_014332785.1 Antheraea mylitta
AATATTTCATATGTTGGTATGTATATACTAAAAAGGAAGGCTAAGAAAAAAACATATTAAGGTGAAAGGAAGTTCGCGGAGACAACTAGTTTAATAATAAAAATACTATAGACTGTCTTCTTCTTATATATATTACACATAATTATTAAAAACTACTGGACACATTTTGATCTCTTCTTCTTCTTCTTCCTAGCGTTTTCCCGTCTTAGTGCCAGGGTCCGCTTTCCTAATAGACTTCCTCCACTTTGCCCGGTCTTCGGCATCCTTCTGTATGAGATTATTGTCCCTTAAGTCCGCCCTCACCATGTCTAACCGACGTTTTTTAGGCCTGCCGCAAGACTAAATTTGATCAAATTTTAATTTTACTTTTTACACAATTGGCCCTTATCGAAAAAGAGAATTACCGTGATGGCTTCGTTTAATATAAAGTTTTAAGAAACTACGATATCTGTAGGCATTACGCGTTTAGCGACGTGTGTTTTTTGCCGCAGCGAAGTGGGACAGGCAGTGTGGTGTTTTTTAAATTTTGTGTTATACATAGACTATATTATACCACTACATATTATAAAACAATGTCACGTCTATCTGTCTGTCTGTTCGCGATAAACTCAAAAACTACTGAACGGGTGTTTATGCGGTTTTCAACAGTAAATAAAGTGATTCATGAGGAAGGTTTAAGTATATAATTTGTCAAGGTTTTTTTGATTATCAGGGACAGAACGCCTGGCCCGCTAGTATGCAGTATATGTATGCTAGTGATATGCCGACGAAGTCACGGGTATCAGCCAGTTAATAATACAATAATAAGTACTGAAACTATGGAAGGAAAGTTAGTAATTATACCCAAAATTAATATGAATAACAAAACAAATCCTCATTTGTTTTGAAGACAATAAGACACGTTAACAAATTGTAAGAGGCTTTTGAAATAATTGCAATATTATAAAAGCATTAACACAAGAAAGAGAACTAAGTATATCATTAGATAGCATCTTGTGTTTAATTTTAGGAGCAGTTGAATTTAATTAAGACATAATATTTTATTCTATTTTCATTTATAACATAATTCTTCATTTGTGTTTCTTATTTGTGACAAAAACTGTCGTGGTTTACCGGTTAAGCTGTTTTAAATACAATTCTTGTTTTGTAAGAAATACCGTAGCGTATAAGACATTAAATTATACGGCTTGTCTACGGCATCCCAGACATTCGAGTCGGAAACTGTGTACATGCGGATGACAGCAACAACTGTTTAGATAGGACAAAAGCTCTAACTAGGCCACTTACAGCTTGTTCTGTTCCACTTACCGTAAATATGGTACAAGAAATAAATTATATATATTAGAGATGTAAGGTATTCTCCTGAGGAAAATGAAATTTAACTATTTTGTATTGGATTTCAATGTTTTTGTTAGTCATTCAAAATATATTACAGCATACTACCACAAACATAATTAGAAAATATACAAGAATGTACATAGTAATAAGGACACAATTGTAACATAACTCTTTTGACAAAAACATCTATTTAACCTCTTTACTAAAACCTGCCACAATTTTTTTTTTAACTTTATTTTTGGCAATCAATCTTACCGATTATTACTGCCATTGTTACGTAGTCAATAAATATGACAAGCGTCGTGCGATCATTCAATATTAAGCATCGTGTGAATCAATATTCTAATATGGTGGATCCCTTTCTAGAACCTTCCAGGGAGTTTTTGTGGCATCTCAGAATTTCATGCTCCGTGGTATTATTTTCCATTCACTTCACTTATGCACAACAAACTAACTATATTACGTAAAACATCACCAAATTTAGAATCAAATAACACAAGATTATGAATGAAATATAAAATTCATTACATGACAGACTAGAATCCCGCCAAAAACAACAGCCACTAATTAAATTTATATGACATTAAGCGCATGCTTTAATATCTTTCGGAAATGTATATATAAATTTATTTATTTAATGTTATTGGATAAAACAACACAATATTTTAAACTTAAATAAAACTAAGATATTCTAATCCTTTAATCTAATAAACGTAAAATTACTGTCCCCATTGAATCAAAGTAACTTGAAAGTAACAAGCCAATGTTATTCTCACAAGCGATGTTAAAATTTATATAAGATATTTAGTGGTTATTTAGTTTATATGCACTAGGTCTTTTAAAATCAGTGTATTGGAGACTCATTGAAATAAGCTATCGTAAGTGAAAAATCGAGATATTAATCTATGTTACTTGGTCATCTGCGATTCAGTTTGACCTTGCGATGTTTTCGACCAAGTTACGGCAGCTGATTTAAGGTATTTTATCTAGGAAAATGTTTATTATATCTAAATAATTATAAATGATTTTTTTTTGTTTTATTTATTACTAAATAATACTCTACTAACATATGAAAAATAATATTGATTGTCCGATTTAGTATAAAGTAACAGCGAAATATAAATCTAGGGTAATGTGACTGAGCTCGGTCATCCATAATAGAAAAGATTATGTATTAAGTATACATTTTGTTTTCTAGTGTTTTTTAATATCGATCAATAATATAAGCATAATTTGGCATTAAATAATGAAACAGAAGCTTAATGATGATTAATTTGCTTTTACAGTGAAAATAAAGTTATATTTTATATTAAAAAAAACGTACAAGCAGATAAAGTGCTAATTAAATTGTCTTATACAAAATGAAGGTATGTGTGATTTCATGATTTCTAAAATGTCATTTATTCCATTATCTTTGGAATACTATTATTTTGATAACAGCATTAACGCAGGCCGGCATGACAGCGACAACCGACGAAGGATGACGTATCTCTCGGCAGTCGCCGTTGTTTTTGGATTGCACTGTGCTTATCATCAGGCACAGAGCAGTCACTTTGCCGTGCTACTATAAAAAAAAAAACAGCAGAACCTACAAAGAGATTTAAGGTTGTAATGTGTAGAAACTGATTTTTTTTTATGTCATAAAAGGCAAATGAGCAGGCGAGTCACTTAATGTTAAGTGATCACCGCCGCCCATAGACACTTGCAACACCAAGAGAGTCACAAGTGCGTTGCCAGCCTGTGTTTGTGGAAATAGATATGGGGAGAGGGAGGAGGGAGGGGCGAGGGGAAGGGAGGTGGTCCTCCGGCACTCTCACTGACCGAGCGAAACGCAACAATGCAAGCACTGTTACTTCACGTCAGTTTTTTATGAGAGGGTGGTACAACCCCGAGCGAGTCGACCCATTCATGCTGAAACCAATAATAGCTTCAGTGTGGCTCTACCATCTACAGAATTCTATATATATTCTTTATTTCTAGTTTTTACATCTCCTTCCTTTATTGAAATATTTATCTATAATATATACATATTTTTTTGAGAAGATGTATACATAGATATGTCTGAACAATTTATCGAGAGCATTCGAGTTAAAAAAGGCCATATTTGTATACATGTGTTTAACCCATAAAATTTAATGTCGTCTACACTTATATGACCCATACTATCTTTTTTATAATCCCAACCAAAATAAAATTAAGTGCGATATGTTACGAGATGTGTCCCTTTTCCCACTCGAAATAGGGTACTTATATTTATATTTTTTATGTTATGAGCTCTATGATCTTGTAGTTATTGAATACGAAGGATAGGAATATAAAGACTTATAACTATAGTTAGCTATGAAAAGATAAATTCGCGTTGAGAAAGGGATTATTAATTAACACTTCAAGTAATCACTAGAACATACGTGCTAAGAAATATTATCTCTATTATGACAAAGTTTCATAAAAATATATTCAATTTTGTGTAAATATCATATAATCATAGATATGAAGAATGCTTTTCATGTACTAAATAATTAAGTATTGTAAATAAAATTATAAAGTTATTGAGAAGATTTATTTGTATATATTCCTCGTCTTTATTACAATTATCTTAAAAGTAGTACAACAAAACAATAAGGACTGTAATAAAGGCATACGATAGGAGTTAAATTTTTATATTACAATGAAACATTTTAAATATCGTAGATTGTGTTCAGAGGCCGCCATGCAGCCACGAGAAAGAAAGAAAGAGACCGACAAAAGTGTATTGTTTTCCAATAGAAGAAAGAAGGATATTTATTGCCATAGTAATACACGTGAACAAAAAACCCTTAGGCATAAAAAAGTAAAACTATGGCTGGTTTTCAGTCGGGCCTCAAATTTCCCGGCTAAAATACAATTCACGTAGGCAAGACACTCACTCTTTACTCGGCACAGTGTTTTTTTTTTTTTTAACTTTATTTTTGGCAATCAATCTTTCCGATTATTACTGCCATTCTCACGTAGTCAATAATATCACAAACTTCGTGTGATCATTCCAATATTAAGCATAGTGTGAAATCATATTCTAACAAGATGGTGGATCCCTTGCTAGAACCTTCCAGGGAGTTTTTGTGGCATCTCAGAATTTCATGCTCCGTGTTATTATTTTCCATTCACTTCACTTATGCATAATAAACTAACTATATTACGTAAAACACCACCAAATTTACACAATATATAGTCAAATAACACAAGATTATGAATAAAATATAAAATCCACTACATGACAGACTAAAATCCCGCCAAAAACTCCGGCACAGTGTTTACTCCTATCACTTATTGTACAAGGTGCGGATCTAAATTTCAAAGCCCTCATGAGAAGTTACACTTTAAAAATTCAAAACTACAAATATAGTAAAGAAATACATGTAAATATGTATATTTTATTCTGATTTTATAGTATCAATGTTTGAATAGACTTGAATAATATTTGAAGTATTATTTAAGTATTCGTGTGGATTATCTGTAGGTACTATTATTGATTTTTACAAATAACTTCTTTTAGTAAAAGAAAAACGTGTTCAGAGCTTTATCCTCATTTTATTATTATTCTACAAAAAAATACACGTCTTTTTAATATCATAGGAGGCAAACGAACGAATAGGTCATCTGATGTTAAGTGATCACCACCGTCCATAGACACCAGCATCACCAGAGGAGTCGCAAGTGCTTTGCCAGGCTGTGTTGGTTGGGAAGGGGAAGGGGAAGAGAGAGTAGGGAGAGGGAGGGAGGTGGCTCTAAGTAAAATGAAAAAGCCAGAACAACTAGATTGTTCGTGGTCACTAAGCATTAAGGTAATAAAAGTTCTCGAAAGCAATAATAAAATACCACAACGCAAAACAACGCTCTATATTACCCTGTAATAAATTTATATTTACGGCAGTTGAAATAGTTCTACGGATATGGATAGTTTGATTTGTGCTTTCTTGTCAAAGGCTGGCATTGTTTCAAATATTGGAAAACTAAGCACGTCCTTACTTCTGCGTGTACCGAATGATAACTTAACGTTTTCAATATTTTTATTAAAAAATCTTTACCTAATGCTTGTTACCTCCCTCTGGCCTACTTGTAATATGTACACATTTGAATAAAATTGAAGTATTTCTATTACTTGTCCGGTGTAATGTCCGATAGAGGTGCAGTCATTTTGATGATACTTTTACAGGCAGCTAGATGACTTATCAGACTATTAAATAAGCTATATATTAGAAAGCATTAAAATTTCATTTCAAAGCAGCATTAAAATTAAAAAAAGAAAGAGAGGCACTAATAGAATTTAATAAATAAAAGACGATCGACAATTAATTCAAATACAACACGTATTTCAAATAACAAGACCATTTCCATGTGAAGGAAGTAACGAAAACTAGCTAGTTGACAATAAAAACGAATTTAACGTTTGTAATAGCAATCGTTTACAAAAAGCTTATGATATTCTTCCACGAAATAAGAACGAAGTAAGACCGCGCTTTAGTTAAAAAGTCTTTCAGCGTTATATTGTGGACGTTGTAATTTAAATATTTTTCATGGTTTCTCTTAACTTTTTCCTCATTTCGTCATTTCCAGTTGCCATGTTTTTAGAATCAGACCCGAGAGGCAATTTTCAACCAAGTAAAATTAAAATTACAAAAGGTGCGAAGGATTTAATTTCATGTTGGAATTGTAATTTATCGAGAAACAATTTGGTTGAAACTATAATCTATTTGTAATTAAAACGTTTACAACTAAAGTTCACGTAAATTAATTGCCTATCCAACAAGATGGCTCCATAGATTGAAATTGTAATTAAAATGTTAGATATCAGTTATCTAAAGAGAATTTCTAATGTAAAATTAATGCTCATAAGTGTAAGCATTTCTAAGAATATCTTTCTATAAAATTAAATCGCAAAGTAGACTGAAATCTTAATCAATCTTATTAATATTTCATAGGCAGTGTTTATTTTTTATAAAGTAATTGTTTTGTGATAATTAAATTATCGATTTCAAAATGGAAGTTCGACCTTGACGTGTCGACGTTTAATTACGATTTTACGTCGTGGTAATGGGCAGGCTTCATACTTACGACGCTATTTGCAAAAAAATAAATCTTAATTTTCTGTTTAACCAATCTTAGTTCATTCAAGTTTCTGCTAGGGACGGTGTTAGCAGACACAAGAAAGAAACAGAGTCAGTGACTCGTTCTCGAAAAGCATTAACCAACCTATGCATAACATAACAAATGTTATATTATGGAATGTTTTAACCCACCCGATCTACTCAGGCGTGCCCCAAGGGTCCATTTTCACGCCCTCACTGTTCAATTTGTTCATCAGTAACCTACTTTGATCCCCAGAGGTCGATATAAGTTGTGTTACCGATAATACAGGTATCTACGCTTCTGTTACTCAGAGACCCAACCTCTGAGTCCGCATCCAATGGGCCGTTCATGAGCTCAGCAGATGGTATCGTAGATGGCGGATTTAAATCAACCCTGATATAAGTTCCACGTTACTCTTCTATCCCTGTAAAACCGTTATAAATTTAAGTCCAACAGTCAATATGGACTTTCTATTCCTTGGGCTCCCATGGGTAAGTATTTAGGTGTGATCCTCGATAGGGAACTCACGTTCAAACCACACATTGGTAGAGTACGGAACAAGGTTATCGAACGCTTAAGAACGTCTAAGATTAAGATTTCATTTACAGTTAACAGATGTTGTTATTAATCTTAATTAGTAATTGTATGCGAATTTTGAAAAATTCTTAGACAAATTTCGAAATTTGGATCTGTGTTCATCGAAATTCATTCATCATGTCATCGGGGGTGTCACTAATGACCTGAGACGCCACTGTTTGAAAGTTATCGGCTGCTCGTAGTTTGACTGAATGTTATAAAATAAGGCGTAGAGGGTCGCAATTCGCGGCCTTCCTAACGGGGTAGACCCGAACTTGATCGTCGAAGTCCTGCATAAGAAGTGTATCTATGTTGAATTTGCTCGCCATATCAATGGCCGGATAGGTAGACAAGGGCGCGTCTACTATGTGTTCCTTCGGAGAACACCCGGGCTAAAACCCGACATTTATGACATAGACTCACTTTTATTGATGCCCATACCAGTGCCCGTACCAGTGGCCTCGGGCGCAAGACGGAAGTCGGGTTGGTGCAGAAAATGACTGTCGAAGAATCCGCGGAGCCGACAGTTATGGTCCCCGTTAACGATCTCTCGAAAAAAAGGTGAAATAAAGAAAACCAGAAGACAAAGGTAACGCGCACAGTGACGCGAAGCCTAGGTCGTGGATCAACCGGACCAGCTACCCCGGTTCATCCCTGAAAAAGTGGAGTTGAGACAACAGACTAATAAGCTAATGAGATAGATAGAGAAACGCCTAGAGCTACGAGAAGACATAAATGAAATATAACCTCACTAAGACTGCTAAGCCTGGTGACCGAATCGCTCCGCAAGAGGACGGTGTGATCAACAGTCTACACAACTCCGGAAGAGCGCCCTGCAAAGGGCGTGCATCCCACAACAACGGACATGCCGTCTCATGGTCATGCGGGGCATTCTTGGTCAGACAGTTGAATAAGTAACATCTACGGTACGAGGAATAGTTCGAGGTAATTACCACGTATTTTTATTGTAGTTCAATAGTGTGTTGCTGAATCGGCTAGTTAAGGTTAAAACGTTTTTTATTATTATTTTTGCGATTAACAATTGCTAAAATATCTATTTTTAATACTTTGTGGGTTTTAGCGTTTGACCTAATTCTCATCTGATATTAAATGACAATGAGGTCTAAGATCGTAAACACGTGAAATCTAGAGGGGAACTGACTGTCAACGGTTAACCAACTCTAGCGAATTCACCAACATTATTACCTACCGTACTTGGCTAAAGATTCTCAACTCGAGGGTAGTAACGAGCCAGTTGAACTTAGAAAAAGCCTTTCTACTACACTACTATGGTTTGTATGGTGGATGTTTGTATGGATGATTTCTATCACAAAAACTCACTTAGTTCAAAGGATTTGAATCTGTTTTGAAAGAAGCCACGTCCGAACACGTTATCAACTAAGGCAATATCGCTTCAAATTCAATATTTCTGAATTAGTTTAAACACTTCACAATAGGTGGCGCACGAGTTGTTTCATTTCAAGAACTACAGAAAAGATGTCAAAATCTAGAAGTGTATTCAATATTTGTACGATTTAAAATCTAGACAATGTTTTTTTTTTTATCTTTATTTTTGGCAACCAATCTTGCAGATTGTAACTGACACTGCCGTGTAGTAAATATTACATGCTTCGTGTGATTATTTCAATATTCTAACAAGATGGTGGCTCCCTTGTTAGAACCTTCCAGGGAGTTTTTGTGGCATCCCAGAATTTCATGCTCCGTGGTATTATTTTCCATTTACTTCACTTATGCACAACTGACTATATTACGTAAAACACCACTAAACTTACAAAATATAGAGTCAAATAACACAAGATTATGAATAAAATCTACTACATGACTCACTAAAATACCATAAATAATATACTTTATTCATGAAGCATATATGTTCATAGATATATATGCATATATATATTTATATGTTATAACTAAATTCGTCTAGCATAAATTAATTTAGAATCTCATTGTAGACTGTATTGTTTATTATAACTCGAAGCTTAGATCTACGCCAGACACGCCAGTCACTCGGTATTACTTCTCATATCCTATTTATGTTTGGAAAGCCCGGCGCGACGCTACGACAGAATCACTTTTAATATCCGTTCACTCAATTTTGTTCAGAAAAGAATTCAAAAAGTATTTTAACAGAGGTGCAATAATTTTTCACCGAGAAAAATTATGTGACGTTTTTTATAAATGATTTGTATTTTTTTGTTTTCTCTCTCTCTTGATGCTATTAATAAGAGTAAATGTTATAGTACAATCCAAGAACAATGTTGACTGTGAGGTAGAATTTTTATTTGAGATGGTATCTCAAGATCAGTCTCTAAATACTACAACAAAAGCTACTATGTAACATGATACAACTGCTGATATCGAATTAGGAGCTATAGAAGCGAAACGAGACGTGTATGATGTATGGTGGTGATGTAATCGCTCAAGAGTGCTTTACTATATCTACCCCTATCGTCTTTCCCGAGTCTTTTATTCAATAGGGTATTTCGCTTGCCAGAAAGGCTAAAGATATTTGCAATTTTATTCAATATCTCTAATATCATATTTCCTTAGTATCATGGAATGATTACTCATTTATAATCTTTATGAAGTTGATTATTAGCTATATCAGTGATAGTGGCTAACGTATTCTTTTTTTACATCGTAGGAGGCAAACACAGCAAGTTCGTTGCCAGCCTGCGTTATGATCTGAACGCAATCATAGCTCGCGCGATACGATACAGTGACACAAAATCTTACATCACTGCAACAATATTACACATGTCACCTCCACACACGTGCACGCATGCCCGCTTACACATGAAAGTGGAAGGGTTTTGTTTCTTTCCCTTATCGAACTGAAATAGTTTAGAAAGTTATCCGATACGAAATATATATAAGAGTTGGTAAGGTATGTATGCTTGGGACACATATATGTTCCAACAATTCATATATGTATGAATAGTTAGCTTAGGTCAGATTAGACAGGGCGCGAATTACATGTATCAGGCGACAGTCCAAGCCGTGCACCCTTGAACTAGTTGTCAAATAAAATCGACTCAGTGCCCTAAGCACTCGCCTTAGTAGTCCGGTAAAGGTGTTAAGACCTTGCTAGGTCAATAGCATAGTAATTTCGAAAAAAAAATGCACGCACTCATATGTGGAAGTTATTGTAAGATGAAGCTCTGCCCGGATAAAAGTTACAGTACCTATAGAGTATTAATTGGTTTCCCTGACTGACACACCTATTATATGTATTTTGTGATAAGAGCCAGTTCTCCTCTAGACATAGCGTGCTCACCATCTTAGATCCCATCGTCAATTAATACCATAACATGAGTTGAAATTCTGGTCAAATGTTAAAACCTATAGAGTGAAAAAAATATCACATTAACAAGAAAGTATTCTATATTGTTCTTGATAATCTTTCTAATACTGTTGTATACATAATCCAAGTATAGAGATGTAAGTATTACAACATTCCTTTTATGACTAGACGAGCATATATCCCCATACATGTGGCCCGGGATTTATGTGTATCTAACCGTGAATGCGTCGAGGCTGTATCGAATATCCGTACTTCCGACAGTGTAAATTCGAGTTTGCCCGACACACCTTTGCAATTACTTGAAGTAACTTTATTTCATCAGTGCATTAGTTATAAAGTATTTGTGTCATAGAATGTTGGGATTATAATGATTTTAGGGTTAGTAACATTTTTTTAAATTAAAAATATTACTTATAAGCACTCGTGCTTATATAAAAATATGCGTTTTGTTACAAATTTCAACACTCGAAAGTATCGCGCGTGATAAACCTTACTACAAGCGCTCTTTCTTCTATGCTTAAAAGCAGGTGGGTAATCGTGCGCCAGTAAAAAACGGTTAAAAATGCGTTAAAAATTAAAAGTTAAAAATTGCGCGTACGCGCTTTCTCGCGTTCAATCCTGCACACTTACATCACGAGTGTGCTAGAAAGCCAGGGGGCCTAACCAAGTTGCTTATCGCAGCGCACGGTAGCACTGAGGACGATCCGGGCGTACCGGACGGTGTCCTCGGCGGCGGCCTTTGCGCTCGCCGGCTCCCTTCCTTGGGAGCTGGAGGCAGGTGTTCTCGCCGCTGTGTACGAATTCACGGCGGCGAGGAAACGTAGTGGGGAGCCTCCGGCTCCCAGGGAGATAGGGTATAAGAGATGGCAGTTGCGGGAGGTGGCAGTCGAGAGGTGGATGCAGGACCTGGCGGACACGCGCTACGAAACGTATACCGTTGACGCCGTCCGCCCGGTTCTGCGGGAGTGGATTGGTCGTGAGTGGGGCTCCCTGACGTTTAGGCTGGTGCAGATACTGACTGGACACGGTTGTTTCGGGTGGTACCTGCACCGAATCACTCGCAGGGAACCGACCGCAGCCTGTCACGAGTGCGGCGCTGAGGAGGATACTGCGCAGCACACTCTGTCTGAATGTGCTGCATGGGAGGTGGAGCGCCGCACTCTGGCGGTGGCGGTAGGAGAAGATTTGTCGCTGCCGAGCGTGGTTTTGTCCATGCTCGGCGGCGAGCAGGTATGGCGAGCAGTAGCCTCCTTTTGCGAGGAAGTCATCTTGCAAAAGGAGGCAGCGGAGAGGGCCCGTGACACGGACCCCCTCAGTGGCCGTCTTCGCCATCGGTGGACCGGCAGGAGGAGGCGGCGCTTTGCCCAACTCCTCCTGCCACCGTAGCCGGACCCGAGGGGATGTAGTCGGGGGGCTCATCCCCTCATTGCAAAGGTCTGGCGGACGTAGGGGGGGGGGGCAGTTGGTGTGTGCCCAGCTGCTTCTCTATAGGTAGGAGCCCGGCGGCCACCTTCCGCTAGGCGGACCGTTGGGGCGGCTATCTAAGGGGAATAGCTTAGACCGATGCCTTGCCGCCCCAACATCACGGTCTGTCGGTACACCGTGGGGTTTTAGTCCGTGCGAGTCGGACATAACCCACTCTCTCCCCCGGGAGGGTGGATATCCATAAGGGATTTCCCACGTAAAAAAAATAAAATATTTACATACAGTCGTCAGCATGAGCTGGCCTGCAAACGTCTCGGTAGCTATACATATGATGTACTGGTAGATACCAAAAAGTAGCACAACAAAAAAGAGAATTACTGGTACTGTTAAAAATCTAGTTAGATCACTCAACTTAATTACAGAATATATTAGCTAATCTTCGAATATCGTACGTATTATGGGTGTTACACCTGATCTTCGTGATTACAATCCAGTCGGATATAAATATCGCGTTCAATCACGAAGCATAAAAAAGTAGCAAAGAAAGCATAGCACGTGCATTTGTTCAATGTCATTATTTTGCAGCATGAAAAACAAAAATAGTTGTTCTTCGGTTTAAAGACTGTCGCAAGCAAAGTGCACTAACACACGCGATGTTTTAACAAAACCTACAAGCAATAATATCTGTAATCAGTTTCAGTTTTGTTAGAGGTTTTGTTAGAGGTCTTCTTACGTAAAGTCAAAAATATTCTACATCTAAATAATCTACTAATATTATAGGTTTTACCCGCTGCTTCACTTGCGTTTGACCTATCACTCGGGAACAGTACTTTTTTGGAACGAACGTACCCTGTATTTTTTCGTATCCCTGGCAGCGTGTATGCAAATTTTCATGATAGGTTGAGTAGAGGTATGAAAATGTAACAAACAAAGTCTCATTTGCATCTGTAATTTTAGTTACAAATATCCATTATTATCTTTTGTCCGCGGATTCGCTCGCGTTATTGGAGATTAGACTTATTTCTTTGGAATAGTACTTTTTAAAGGTACCCTTTTTGAATACCTGACAACTTGTATACAAAATTTTATGATGGTTGGATGAATTGTTAAGGCGAGACACCGTAGAAAGTAATCCGACATACTGCCTGTCGCATTTTAATACTGAATACCATTTTATTATTATTTGATGTGTTAGAGCCCTCTCACAGAAAACCGACGTGAAGTAACAGTGTTTGTATAGTTGCGTTTCGTTTGGTCAGTGAGAGCGCCGTAGGCTCATGTACCCTCCCATCCCTTCTTCTCCCCCTCCGTCTCCATCTCCTCTCCTCATCCTTTTTTCTCCCTTTCCCTCAAAACATGGGCTGGCAACGCATTTGCGACTCTCCTAGTGTTGCTAGTGTCTATGGACGACGGTGATCGATTAACATCAGGTGACCCGAAAACCATTTCAATATATATCATATCAATCCTAAATAATCCTTACTAAAGGCTTGTTTTCATTTATTGCACTTATATAGGTTCTGTTTGACGACCCTAGATTACATTGATCACTATATAATAGATGATAAAATTATTAAGATTATTAGATTCAGGTGTGTTCGTGTTGCCTTGTTCCGGCACGTTTGCTAATATCATCACATAAAAAGACAAAATAAAAACAAATTTAAATAACATAAAATCAAATAATAATGTTTAGTTACCAGCCTTAATACAAGTGTTAATGTATCTTCTAATCAACACAATAGTATATATGTCTATTAAGTTGCTTATTACCTGTTTCCCATTGATAAGATATTCATTGCTTCAGCTATATTTCATAAAGATGTGATAGTACATAAGGCTCATATTTCAGATTAATTACACGTGTTGTCACAAGACGCTAATGTTGTCGACGGATTATAATAAGGCTTCCCTTTGACAAGGGTCACTCAGCTCTATTTGTTCAAACTACTCAAATAATAACTGAGGCTCGTTTAAACAACTTTTAGATTGTTATTACAGCGATGAAATGTTTTTGATTGATTGAATAAACGTTTTAATACAGCTTTGGGGAAAACATGTTTTAAAGAGGAAATTAAACCTTGTCAAAACACAACTAAATCTTCATTTAATTGAGTAAAGTAACTAGTAGGGACTGTACAATTTATTATAATATGTATTTTAAATAGATGAATCTAATTTTAGACTAAGCTTTGCCCGCGACGTCATTCGCGTGGTGTAGTCCGGTGAAGCTGTTAAGACCTTGCTGGGTCAATAGCGTAGTCAGTTCGAAAAAAAGTCGTACGCATGGTATAGTTACTTTGGGTTAACACTAACACGCAGCGAGAGCTCTCAAGAGAAAAAACTCCTATTTTTTTTTTTTTT
>JACEII010000134.1:128695-162395 GCA_014332785.1 Antheraea mylitta
TTTTGTTTTAGTCTGCAGACTCTTGGTCCGCACCTTTTTTTTGCTTAGATGTAATTTTTTTTTTTTTACGTAAAAATCGTATCCGTGAGCATATATATGTGTATATATATATTATTATTATTAGTAATTTATTAAATATTCACTGTTTAATTATTATTAACTTTTTTTTTCTTTTTTTTAATGGTTTAATGATGTTATTGTTTTTATAGCGCTTGCATTTCCATTCTTTATAGCCATTTTTAGGTTGTAATCCACAATATCCCGTGCCGGAGCGTCCACGGCCCGACGAATGAACCTACTTATCGCGTCGTCAGTAACGTCGGTACAGTAGACACAGGTGTCGGTGTGTCTAGATATTGCCACTATAGCATGTGAAACGCTATCGTGGATTTGTACCCTTCTGCTCTTTGTTTGCAGGATCACCACCGATTTGAAGGTCTGTCCCTGGGATTCATGGACTGTCAGAACGCGCGATCCTTCCCCTACCCCGTAGCCCTTTTTTATCAGGGCTTTTTTCTCCTCCTGTGTGTGTACCAGGAAGAGAGTATCGGGAGTGTTTGAGGGTATTCGTTCGCCCTGATAGCCCCTGATGCTTAGAGATCTTACTATCGGTTTCGGTGAATATATACCGTCGTATACTTGACTCAGTGCATAGGCTACATCCATCGGGTTCCTGTAAGTGCAGGTGAGCTGTTTGTTAATACTGGCTACGGCCGTTGGTCTGGTATATGCCATCCGAAATAAATTTTCCCGGTCGATGTAGGGTAGTTGGTTGATATCTCCAATGAGGAGAATTTCGCTTGCTTCTGCCAATCGACCTGCAGTCAGGATTGCTCCGAAATGGTTCATGAGAGCCTCATCCACGATTAGCCTTGGACATTTATCATGCTCTCTGAAACCATTTACTAATATGGACGCCATGGTGCGCGCACGCTTTTCTGCTTTTTTGCCGTGTGCCTGCACCAGTTTCTCCTGTAGATCTTTTGCCGCTTCGGTTGTGGTAGTCGCTACAGCGTCCCTCTCCACATTGAAATTTTTAATCAACCACGTAGTCTTTCCACAGCCGGGAACGCCGTTCGTCCATCTGATCTTAGGTGTCGCTTTAGTGCTTTCCACTACTGCTGGATTTAGAACCCTCGAGGTAGTTTTTACCCTATCGAGTATTTTTTCCTCCAGCATGATTCTTGTGCACCGAGCGACTACTACTATTGGATCCTCCGGGGGCGTTTCGAACATCTGAGGCTGAGGTGCTTCCCCTGTCTCGTTCTCTTTCCTTAGTACGAAACCACTGGTGGAATTGTAGGCGGTCATGTAGCTGCCCATCATTACTCCTGCTATGACTTGGGCACAGTCGTTGTTGTAGATAGCCGCCTCCGCTTCCTCTAATCTAGCATCTCTCAAGGCCACGATTCCCAGATGGTGGGCCTCTAGGATTTGTCTACACGTAAGTGTATTGACTTTAATCGTGGCTTCGAGTATGGCTTTGAATTCGAGTATAGCATTTTCCATGTGATCCAGTGGTCTTGTGACAGGAATTTGAATAGGTGGGATGACTTGCCCCATGTCCGATCTGGTTTTCTGTGGCAGTGGTTTGGATTTAGCCTTTACAGCTCTACTCCGAAGACGGTCTATTGCTTCCTGCTGTTTATTACTAGTGTATTTATTAGATTGAGATATGATCATGTGTGTTATTTCTAAAGATAGTTGTTTCTGCGGTTTACCTTCTCCTAATGTTTTTGTGGTCTCTGCTCGTTCGGCTGTTATTTTTGCCTGTAATCGTTCGGCTCCGCTTGGTTCGACTTATCTGAGATCGAAAGTTGGTGTCCCTGTATTGTTGGTAGGGTTTTTACCTGGAGACTTTTCGTGTAACAAGAAGTCCAGGCTAGCGCCTCTGTTCTCGTAGGCAACTATCTCGTGATACATCGATGCGCTTATGCAGCCCAGTAAGTCGGCTACCTCCCCCTTCTCATATGCGACTGCCATAGCGTCGACGCTGATCCTGCGAGACGTTATGTGTTCGCATAATCCCACGTCACCGATTCGGGATAGCAATATACTTGCCCGTGAAAATGGCGTTTTGTTCTCCCATGCAAGCAATGCTATAATCTTGTTTTTGATTTGCACTAGCCTGCATGTGAGACCCGCTACCATGGTCACGGGCAAAGCGTCAAAGGCTTTTCGCTTCATTGCTATTCTAGATGTGCTCCCGTTTATCAGCTTGGCGAGACCGGGCGAGATCGCAATGCGGTTTCGGGGACTTACTGTGCAGAAGCTTATACCGAGAGTCTCATAGTTATTATCCATGAAGAGTGCCACCCCCCGGGTTCTAATACCTGGTACCCCTCTATCGCCGTGTGCCAGTAGTTGACCCACTGACAAGTATTGCGTAAGTTGGGGCCCGAGTATGGGATTAGGGTTTTGGTTCGATATTGTGAGCATCTGTAGAGGGTGCGCCGGAGTGCAGTTTTTGTTTGCCTTGGTCGCGATTTAGAATATTTTCTCCGCGAATTGGAGGAATGTGGGCCTGCTATCCTTATCTGCTAGAATGGCATGCAGGTTTGGCAGGTCAAGAGACATGTCCAATTGTGTTTGGAGATCCTGCCTAGCGGCCGAAAACCTTGGGCATTCGAGTAGTAAGTGCCACACTGTCTCTCTCTTTTGTGGGTCACACACACAGCTTGGGTCGTCCTTTAGCTTAAATCTATGGAGATATTCTGCTATTCCTCCGTGTCCTGTCAACATCTGCACGTGAGTAGCGGACCACTTCACTTTTCTCGTCAACCGGTATGCTTTAGCTATGTCCGGAAGGAGGGTCTTTGTGATCGCGCCTGTGGTGGAGGAGTTGTATCGGTCCTGCCATATCTGAACTGACTCCTCCCTGATTTTTCTTTTGACATATGATACTGGGATCTTGTCGTAGTCGTGAGGTGCGCCTTTAAGCGCTGCCGATTTCGCAAGCTCATCTGCTCGCTCATTCCCGGCAATCCCGACGTGAGCCCTTAGCCAGAATAGTTGAATATCTCTGTCAGTTGCCCGTATTTCTTCTATGCAATCTCGTACTGCTCTCTGTAATGGGTGCGATAGTTTTGGGTTACTCAGTAGGTCTAAGGCTGATCTAGAATCGCTCCATATCGAAACCCCAGTTTCCCCACTGAGCTTGACCATCTGTGTCGCTTTTAAGAGCGCGTATAATTCTGCTTGGAATACTGAATATGCTGGATGTAGGCTGTGCTGTGAGAATTTTGTTTCTCTATTTCCTTCCCAGTAACTGACTGCAGCTCCTACTGTCCCTGCAATCTTGCTGCCATCAGTGTAAATTTTTGTGCCGGTGATTTGGTTGAGGTTAATTTTTTCGGAGTTTTAATTCTCGTGAAGGGAAAACTCGATTTTAGTGAGTTTCGCTGGGTGTGGGTTTTCTGCGAAGTTCGTAATCGTCTCCAAATTTGTCCCGGATGGTAAATAGTCCTGTGATAGTCCCCGTTTAACCTTATATAAGGCTGCGGCCTCTCTTATCCTCAGGTTTAGTGGGAGTAACCCGGATAGCACGAGCGCTGATGTGAGGGAGACTGTGCGGTATGCCCTGCATACTTTTTGCGCGAAGCCTCTTTGGATAGCGTTGAGCTGCTTTACTATGCCGGTGAGATGCGTTTTTTCTGACCATACGGCTGCTGCGTACATGATGATGGGCTCTATTACTGACACGTATATTGTCCTTGTTATCTCACTATTCAAGCCCCAGGTTACCTTTGCGGCGCATGCTAGTTGCTTGTAGATGTTTCTTGCTTTTTTGCAGACTGCCGCTATATGTTGATTGAAAGTGAGCTTTTTGTCAAGAATCAGACCCAGGATTTTTATCTCGCTCACTAGGTTTATCTTGGTGCCGTTTAAATACAGATTGGGTGGATCGAATTTACGCTTTTTGGTTATCACCATGGCATTGGTCTTATGTGGTGCAAACCTTAGCTTGTTTCGAACACCCCATTCTGATACCTGCTGGAGGATATTGTTCGCAGTTTCTTCCATGGGTACGGTATTTTGGTTGGATATTACAATGACAACATCGTCTGCGAAGGCTTGACAGTATACCCCCTCCTTTGCGATTTGGTCGAGTAGTGAGTCCAGTATGACGTTCCAGAAGGTTGGCCCACTGATGGATCCTTGAACACAGCCTTTGGACATCCCCTTTTCATATGCTTCCCTCGCGTAGTTAACGGTGATTTTACGATCTTGGAGGTAAGAGCCTACTAATTCGTACAAGTTTCTGGGTATTTGTTTGACCTGTAATTGTTGTTTTAAAACTCCTATTTTGAAACATTCTTCATTAGAGTGCTCCACCTATAATATTCCTCGATAAATGAGCTATATAACACTGAACGAATTTTTCAAATCGGACCAGTAGCTTATGAGATTAACGTCACAAACTTACAAACTTTACCTCTTTATGATATTACTATAGATCTATTATGTATAGAGTAATAACATAAAAAGCACACTTACTAGTCCGGTGAAGCTGTTAAGACCTTGCTAGGTCAATAACGTAGGCAATTCGAGAAAAAAAAAACCATTTTTTCACGGCAGGAAATACAGAACACTGCATCCGTTGTGCTTCTAAACATCGTAGTTTCTTAAAACTTTTATAACTTTCTGTTAAACTAGCTGATCCGTGCAACTTCGTCTGCACCAAATTGATTATTACCTGTTTCAATTATATTTTTAAACGCGAAAAATCTTAATAAACCTTAAACGCGATTTCAGCAACATCTACCGTTTTCAATTGTAAATCCGAACTATATAGAGGTTCACTCAAATATATACCCAGTTGGTATGTGAGATTTTTTTTTAAATAAACCTAAAACCCGTTCGCAGCGTCCGGGTCCAATTAAAATAAAAACTAACCTACATATATTGCCGATAAATGTCTGTCCAGTATTGGCGTTAAATGAATTGTTGCCAATTTTAATTACATTCCTTGTGATTAACTATTGAAAATATATATTTACCAAGATAAACATTATCTATAATAACATTAGGGATAATAGGCCTATCTAACATAGAAAAAAATGTCAAAATCGGATCGGTGATACCAGGGATTCCGAGAATAGAAAGTGGTAAAAATATGAAATATAGCTTAAATGTTTAGCTAATCTGTCTGCTATATATAGCACAAAGAATTTCACCAAAATCCATCAAGAATTTCATTAAATACAAATTTTAGTCTTTCATCCGTTATTCTGGAAAACCACTTGCATATTATGGGACAAAAAGTATCCTAGATATAACCTTGTAATATTAGTTATCACGATGTCAAGAGTCGTCATAATTGGTTCAGTACTTTCAAAGTGATACGTGTTCGAAGGGACAGACAGACAGACAAAAATTGTAAGAAGATTATTTTTGGCTTCTATATCGATAACATAGTCTACCCTGATTAAAATTTTCAAAAAATATTTAATGTACAAATTTTGACTTGTTACAGTTTTACTTTATAGTATAGATATAGATTAAGCTATCGTGGCCATTATTTTTTTTACAAGACACGTGTCTAAGAAGTAAAATAAATAAAAGAAATGATCAAAGTTTATGTAGTAGACTTTGAGTGATTCTCGCACAACTGCATTTCAACGGCAGACTCATGTAATTTTATATACATAAAATTTATTTATTAATTCGAGATCGCCAATTTTAGAAAGTGTTTGATAAGGTAAAAAGTTGTTACCGAAAATGACTTTAATTCTACACATCCCTGTAAGATTCTGAGATGCAATATGATATAAAAATCGATATTTTCATAACGTAGAATTTGGAGAGGCTAAAGTTCCCATAGATAAGTTATAGATTATTCATCTAAGGCTTAAAAAGGTTGAATATTATGTTATAATACGGAACAATTCTTCGCTACCAGTGATCTTATGTGACAAACTTCAATAGATTATTATTAAGGAGTCGGGCGTAGAGAAAAAAGAAGAATCTTAATTGCGAGATCAAATTTAAAATAAACAAATTAATTCTATATAGACCCTCTGTATGTAATTATATTTTTGTGTAAATTAAATTAAGACTATTCGTTTTTGGATATTCTTGTCGTTTTCATATTACATTTCATTTTATTATATACTTATTAATAACAATATAATCGTAAAAAAATATATATGTTCGTATACATTCATTTTGTATTTGATAAGTTTCCTTTATAGATTCCCAGTGGGGTAATAAAGTTTCATAACATTTTTGGTATGAAGAACAAATTTCCCAAGATTATAAAACACGCACATAAAAACATCACTTTCATTTCAGTTCTGACTGTTCTTTCTAAAAGATACATATTATAAAAACTCTAGTTACCGATGCAATAGGTTCCATCAAGAGTAACGTGGTTACGGCTGTTTTGCCCATTCCTTTTTCATTTTTTACACTAAGTCAACCAGTTTTCATCCAAAAATTTTCTTCTTGTTATATAGGTTTTTCCTTTATATAAAATGGATTTTTAATATCTATATTTTATCTTACAGTTTCATTTTACATTTTTATCGTTTACCTTGGTTATTTTTTTTATATCAGGAGGCAAACGAACACGTGAGTCACCTGATGTTAAGTGGTCACCACCGTCCATAGACACTTGCGACACCAGGGAAGGTGCGTTGCCAGCCTGTGTTGAGGGAAGGGGGGAGGGATGGAGGAAGGGAATAGGATAGGGGGAAGGCGATGAGAGGTGGGCCTTCGGCGCTCTCACTGACCGAAAGAAACGCAACAATGCAAGTACATCACGTCAGTCTATCTGTGGGTTGCGTGGTACTACCCCGGGCGACCCGACCCTTTCATGTTGAAGCCAGTAATAGCTTCAGCGTGGCTCTACCACCTACAATATTTATCGTTAAACAGTTTCATATCAATTTAATTTTTTTTTCGGCAACTAATCTTTTAGTAGATTGTTACTGCAATTGTCGAGTACATAATGATATTACAAGTTTCTTGTAATCATTTTAATGAACTAAAAAGATGGTGGCCGTGTTGTTAGAACTTTCCGGGGAGTTTTTGTGGCAAGTTAGAATCCATGCTCCGCGTCATTATTTCCCATCCACTTCACTTGTGCACAATAACCAAATTCCGGTAGTCCGGTGAAGCTGTTAAGACCTTGCTGGTTCAATAGCGTAGACATTACGAAAAAAAAAACCCAATTACGTAAAGCACCGCCAACATTCAAAATACAGAGCCAAATAACACAAAATTATGAATAAAATATAAAATCACTACATGAATTTCCAAGATCCCACCAAAAACTAGATGGAGCACTTTTAATTAGAGATATTTAGAAGACATGTAGTTAGTATATTCATTTTAATATTTTCAGTATAGAGGATTATATCCTAATATAGGTAAGTTAAAATGAAGGTTTAATGTACACACCTTTTGTTACTTGCTTTGTGTTTAAAATTGGGGGAGCTCGTTTGACAGGTTTTCATCAATTTTGTTTGTAAAGGTAACGAAGTTCGTTTGTGTAAAATATTTAAAAATTTAATAAAATTCCCAGAAAATGTAATAATGTCTTCTTTATTCAATTGCTTTGTTGTTAGTACTCGTCGTTACGACAAAATGTTATTGGTATGTACATATCGGATGATAATTTGTAAGTCGCACGTGTGGCTGTAGTTTATCCTTGTTCCTCAAATTGTTACTTTGAAAATGTCGTTACTTCAATTTGCATAGGTAGGTACTTTGTTCTTGCATTAATGTGGCAGATGCCCCGTTCTAAGCGCACATACATTGCATAGTTTAACGCTCAAGGGTAATTAAGCACAAGTACCATAAGTCCTTTGCTATAGTGTCCTTGCACTAATGATGAGATTGAAATGAATTATTTACTAGTTTATGCCCACGGCTTGACTCGCGTTAATGTAGATTTGACCTATTCTTCAAAAACATTATAGTTTTTCTGAATGAAAAGTATTTTGTAGGTGGTAGAGCCACGCTGAAGGTGGCCCGGTGTATTACCACCCTCTCACACAAAATCGACGTATAGTAGCAGGGCTTGCATTGTTGCATTTCGTTCGGTCAGTAAGAGCACCGGAGGCTCACACCCTCTCCTCTCGCTCCTCCCTCCTTCTCCTCCTCTCCTTCGCTTCCCCCAAACAGAGGCTGCTAACACACTTGCGACTCCCCTGATGTTGCAAGTGTCTATGGACGGCGGTGATACTTAACATCAGGTGTCTCGTCTGTTCGTTTACCTCATATAACATAAAGAAAAAAGTTTTAATTTGATTTTTGAGTAATTAATTCAGCAGATATATACATAACGATTAATGTATCTTGCTTGTATTTAAAAACGAATGGATATGGTAAGTGCCATATTTGACATAAAAAAAATCCTACGGTTTTTCACATCCCTGACATCGTCTAAACATAGAATGGCAACGCACTTGTGACTCCCCTAGTGTTGTTAGTGTTTATAGACGGTGGTTGTCACTTAACATCAGGTGACCCACCTGTCCGTTTGCCTCCTATGATATAAAAAAAACGTTATCACGTCAAATATAAAAACAACCTTGGTTTAAATGAAACGTATAGTTCCCATAAAATCCCAAAACTATTATATACCTATATAATAATTAGTTGTAGATATATGTGTTCTGCTTAATTTTATATGTATGTATATAGTATATACGTATTTCAATGAAATCATAAGAAGGTATTTTCGGGCGCTTACATTGAAAGTGTTTTTTTTTTTATGCCAAAAGGCAGCAAACAGGCAGACGGCCCATCTGATTGTAAATGGTTACCGTCGCCTATAGCCAACTGCAACACCAAGAGCTGTTGTGTTGCCGACCTTGAAGACCTTGAAGTTAGCTAAATTTTATGATACAGTAGAACCTCGATAAGGTAAAAACCAATAAAACTTCAAAAATAATTTGTTCCCTTCCCCTCAGAACATTAAACTAAAATTACTTATAAGATAGGCACCCTCTATAACTTAAAGTAATAATTTCAGTATTAGCCCTCAGTTACTTAGAGAAATATTTCGATGAACTCTGTAACATAAACTGTCTTTCGAATGAATATACAAATAAAAAAAATTGAGCCGTCGTGGGAAGCCTGGCAGATGTGAGACATCAAAATTGTTTTGAATAAGTTATATCCATAAAATAACAGATTACGACAGGAATCAGCTATATCATAATGAAAAGATAAAGCATTACAAATTTGTTCTATGAAATAATGACTGTTAATTTATTTTATTACATAAATGTTCATTTTTATTAAATACAAAATTTCAAAAAGACGCAGGCGCTGTGTTTTTGACGGTATTTATCAAAGGGCGCTATGTCGTCGGCGCGTGCTGCATCACACTAGTATTACGAGTGGTTGACAAAACATTTTTAATTTTATGTTTATACAGAAAGGGTTGCAAATGTATTTGAGTATTTCGTTAATAATACGAAGTTCATGTTTTGCGTCACCACACCTACAATAAGGTTTACTCTCCGCCTATACATGTTTCACATCAAAAATTCTGGAAATTACTTGGTTACATTGTATACACAAACAATAATTATACAATCAACTATTGTTTCTTTGAAGTCCCTAAAAGCTTTATTTGTTACCTGGATGATTGATTGATACTTGGTGATTGGATGATTAGTTTTTGATCACTGCGTAGGAAACTGTATTGTGTCATAAAATATACCTAAGTAAAATGAGTTCAAAGTAACATTAACATACGCTGATAAATTAAAAGCGGCAAAAGTGGATTAAAAAGGAAAGATGTTGCGGCTCAGTCTGGAATACACGAAAGTAACTCTTGAAGAAACAATAATCAATTCAAAGAGTTGTTTATAAAATTTATTAGAAACTAGCTGTTACCCGCGGCTTCGCACGCGTTTTTTTAATATATCAAATAAATATAAAATTGTCATTAGATGTGTAAATTACAATAATACTCTTTCAAAAATATTTGTAAGTATGACACGCACATCATCCACTATAACAGGTAACATGTACATTATATATGCGAATACTAATAGTGTATCGAATGGGATGGGATTTATCATTAGTCACATAGCTGGAACTTTAAACTACTATATATCACCCTCAGTGCTCACTTACACTATATAAGAGAGTAATGTAAACATTAAGCTATACATCATCGAACAATATGCGTTAAATCTTTTATTATATATTGTCGATATACTTAGATTATTAATATGCCTTGCTATAATTTAAATCACATATAAACATATGACTTTCAATTATATTTATTCTTGAAGTCTAGTACAGCGCACGTCATACGGGCATGTTTACAACATATTTTTGATCAATTTTACACAGACGAATGCACGGGTAACAAATCATCACTGCATAGTGTAAAATAAAGTCCTGTTCCACGTCTGCCTATATGTCTGTTCGTAATAAGATCAAAAACTACAGAACGCATGTTTATGTCGTTTTCACCAATATATAAAATGATTCTTGGTCAAGGTTTAGGTATAGGTTAGGTATAGTTTGAAAGGTCTGCTGAAATATAATGAAATATATATATGCTTACTTAGGAAATTGTGCATTGTAGTCAATGATTAAAGTAATATTTTTTGTTTAGAATAATTCGATGTAACAATTATTGTAAACCTATGAAATAAATAAATAAATCTTAAAATAACACAGCTAATTAGTTAGTTATATGCCCGTAAAATTCCCGTTCAAACATTACTTGTAGTACGGTGAAGCTGTTAAGACCTTGCTAGATCAATAGCGTAGTCATTTCTAAGAAAAAAGCCGTTGAAACAGGTCCAACCGTTTAGGAGATTACCCGGAACAAATATACAAACAGACATATCGACAGAATAAAAAAAAGTGTTGATATTTTTTGCATCACAGATATGTGTATTCACCAAAAAGTATTTATTTTAATATTATTACATACACATACTCTATTTTTATAATACATAATATATCACAAATCAAAAATTGGGAACAAAACTATCGTAGAATAAACTTTTTGAATAGGAACACAAAATAAACACTGAAAATATTTGCGATAGAATGTTATCTCGTTACCCTGGCAACGTATATAAACGCTAACACGCAGCGAAAATCTTAAAATAGCTGATTTTGAGACATTCTTCATTAGTGCTCCGTTCCTATTGGTTTTAACGTGATGATATGTACCCTATAGCCATCCTCGATAAATGAGTGAGCTATCTAACACTGAAAGAAATTTCTAATCAGATCGGTAGTTCTTGAGATTAGCGCGTTCAAACATACAAACAAACTCTTCAGCTTTATATATTAAGTATAGATAGATAGATATTAGTATAGATTGTTTTCCGACGCGCAAACACGCTAAGTATAATTTCCACGCTCGAAACTGGGAAACTAATGGAATTCTACTCGTACCTTTTCCACAGGAGCATTTCTTCTGCAGTAACGCTTGATATCATTTCACCTTGCTCGCATTTGTTGTTTGGTGTGCCGGAACTCGTTTTATTCTAACCTTGTCTACTTAATTATTATTCACTTTAAAACACAGTCCTGCCATACCAAGACGAATGTTATCATTAGCTGTCTCCCGGTGGTTATCAGTAGGATTTACGTGTGAGGTTGCTCGTAGCACATTTTTATTGACTTCGACGATCTATTTCAGCTCGTCTTTTCCTTGGCATTTTCAAACAATAACGGTAAATAAATTTCTCACACACAAACTTATGATAGAAGTTTTTAATAACGATATAGTAATGACAGAATGATATTTAACTTTATAACCTTTCGTCTGACTTTTGACAGTCAAAAGTTTGACAGGAAAATGGCTAGAACAATTTGTATGGGAAAATAAAATTGTTGTTTTTGCTACCTTACTCTACAATTTTTCCATATTTTTCTCACGTTTTAAACCTTCCCTGGACTATGACGAACATTTCAACACCAAAATCAGCTAAATCGGTCCAGCCGTTCTCGAGTTTTAGCGAGACTAACGAACAGCAATTGATTTTTATATATATAGAAGATGTTGCTACAACCCCTAATAGCGGTTATCTTATAATTTACAATTAAATGAAAGCTTGGGTTACTTTAACTGTTTAAGAAAGATTTTTGCTACATAGAGATACTACGTCGCTGTTGATTTGAGATAAGCTATGGAGGCCCATTTGTCTAGATTTACTATTATACCATCTTGTCATCATTAATCACAAGAAACTACTTAATTTTTAAAGAAAAACGATATAGTGTCTAGAAAAAATATGTATTACTAATAACAGTTTATCTAAGTAATAATTATATTTGATGTTGTTTGGAGAAACTAGAGAGTTAATACATAAATAAGCTTACCATTATGTCGTGCTGTAAATAAGTACACCTCTTAAAAAGTATGGAATGAAAGTATGTTTCTATGTTACATCTGGATACTGTCCATTTGTAACACAGGAGTTTATGAAGTTGGGATTTTAGAAAACTCTCTCTGTAAACAAATTTCAAATGTGCAAAGCTGTTGAATGGAAAATTTTAAGCCCCAAAGTAACAGAAGTATGAATATTTCGTCAAATAATTTATTTCAAAGGTGATCTGAATATACAATTTTATACGAGAGACTTAAGAAAATTAGTAAGAATACCTAGTGAAATGTAAAAATAAGAAAAAAGATTCTGATTTGGATTATTTGCATATACGAGAAATTTCAAGTGTATACGACATAAATATTGAAAATGTTTGATTTTTAGATATTAATTGTACACAATATTAGACCATAAAAAATCTTGGCAAAGACGCAAATTTGTAAGTTAGTATAAAATATTTCGGAGATGTTAGAAATCAATGATCACTTACAGATAAAATACTAGAGGTTATGACATCTATCTCCTTTCTGTATTGAATGGCCACACTCGTGTGGAAACCAAGGTTGGATTTGGGTCAAGTCGGCTCTGTTGGCAGTCCGTTGGACGCGAACGCTCCGATTGGATACTAGTCAAGTAGGTAAAAGTAGTAAGTAGGTAGTGTCGCACGCCCTGCATCTCTATTTGTATTAGTTTCAACCGACTATTTCTAATAGTAACAAACACTAGGATTTACTTTCTTGTTACTATAGAGGGCTTAGTTTTGTAATATACAAGGAATTATTAGCACACAAACGTCTAACATTGAACTAACTAGTCTTTATATCTTTATTGTTGTTTATTCATTAAGGATTATCGATCTAATTTAATTTGTCCAAGAAGATGTGCTTTAATAAATAAAAGTACCTGGGCGACCGAGCTTAGCACTATTCTATGAAAAAACTTTTTAAAATTACAATAAACTGTTAGGTTTGCCTCACAAAATTAGCACATTCTTACCAAAAAAAATAATTAAAAAATACATCTCTTTTGTGGTTACTTACCTTTATATTCTAGTTATCTTTTTTCATCGCCTGAAATATCCGATTTTTTTTTAATTTAATCTAGCTAGATCGATTTCTCGTCCCTGTCCCTACATACTAAGTTTCGACGCCGTACTGACACCGTTTCCGAGATCCTGAATATATAACAATATAAAAATATATAAGAATTGTTCGTTTAAAGGTATTAAATAAATAACATAGTAATCGGTGTTGTTAGTAAAAATATTTTTTATTAAACATGTAATACGTCATGTGTGTAATTGGTTACAATAATGAATATTATATATAAGAATATCATTATATCATATATATATAATAAATTTATATGTATAATATTTCTGCTTTGTTTTTGTGTAAACTCACATTATATTGCATCCCTAATACGTTCCGTCTAGGGAGAAACACGCGATCGCGTGTACTGAAAGGGCACACTACAATTATTGTATATCGAATGACCTGAGTTTATTCCACACGTAAATGTCGCTGACAGAACGAAATATTATAATAATTGTATAGAAAAAAATGCGTATGAACTAGAAAATCCAAAATTGTTGTGATTTTACTTTACTGGCTCTAGGTTCGACTTATGTGATAAATGTAAGAAATGTTCTAGATATAACTAATGATAATAAAAGGTAATTTGTAGTAAATCAAATACATTAGTGGCATTGGTATGGGGAACGAAACTTTTATTCAGTAAATATGAGGATGATCGTAAAAAAGACGAATGAAGCGGGAGAAATAATAACAGAAGTATACTAAGAGAACATTTATAGAATTAGACTGTTTAGGGGCATTTGTTAATATATTTCTCCATAGAAACTGTAACGTAATATACAGAGTGGAGAATATAAATAGAAGATATTGAAAAAGAAAGCAAATACAAATAAAATACACTGACAACAAACTATTGAAAATAAAATGAAAGCAAGCGCCATTGACGGTGACTTAATAATTGAAAAATACTCGATGCTTCATCACTACTTATCACATCAAATAGTGTAGACAGCAAATCATGAAATATCCCGATATACTGCAACCTCAAATTCAAACTCGTTGTCAGCGATTGTTTATTCACTTGGAGCAGAAAACGTCTTTATATTGATTTATGATTTGATTGATTTCATGCTACATGCATCTTTTACTGCTCCAGAAACTACGCAGCTTAGCGTAGAAGAGAGTTTTTGATATGAAACATCCATAAGCGAAGGGTAAACCTGGTTGTTGACGTGGCGGCGCAAAACACAAACATTGTACTATTACCGAAATATTCAAAAACATTTGCAACCCTATCTTGTAGGTCCCTTGTTCTATTAGTGTTACGTGGCACGCGCCGACGACCTAGCGCCCTTTGATAAATGTCGCCAAACACACTGCGCCAGCGTGTAGTTGAATTTTTGTATTTTGTATTTAATAAAAATGAATATTTATGTAATAAAATAAATAAACAATCATTATTTTATGGAACTAATTTGTAATTTTTTTAGCTTTATCTTTTTATTATGCCATAACTGATTCCTGTCGTAATCTGTTCATTATACGTATAACTTATACAAAACGATTTTGAGGTTTCACATCTACCAGACGTCCCGTGACGGCCCAATTTTTTTTTTGTTAAATATTTATACATTGTTAAATGGAATATGTCTCGATCTTACTCTCAGACCACGTACATAGTTTTCGTAACTATAGAAAATAGTTTTTGGAACGAAGTTCCTTACGGCAGCCTTGAAGGAGATAGAGATTTTACTGCGCGACCGAACCAAAAAAAATGTGATAGTAAATAGATAGGAAAACAGTAACGAAAAGTGCGTGGAATAAAACCGTTAAATGATATGTGCGCAGGCGCGACAGTCGTATACACAAGCGAGTAGTGTATTTTCTCTTTCTCCTTTTTTGTAATTATTTCTATTTCTATGTAATTTTATGTTGTCAAACAAAAATAAAGAGACATGTTATTGTAATTGATAATTTGAACTACGATTACATAAAACTGAGCACGACTTTTTTTTTTTACATTAGCCGAAGGAACTTCGTTCCTACCTGGTGTCCCACGACACCACATTCTGTTTTTTATTCTAGTTATTTCTTAACTAGGTCCACAGCCTAGCGCAGGGATTCTCAAACAATTTTTTCCATGCGATAGGTAGTAAGTAGGATGTTATAAGGCACATCTTTTTCTCTTCCTTGGGAGTAAACAAAATAGGAAGTGGTACGAAATAAAATATTTCAATCTTAAATTGATAAAAAACGATGTCATTTCTGTGTACACATATTTTGAGTAGAATTAGTACGGCACTGGTGGACAATATAATGTAATGGTAGGAACGTTGTGTTTTGTGTTTTAATAAGTTTGAAAACCCCTTTTCTGATACTAACTGACCTTGCTATGCTGTTAACATTAGATAGCGAATTGTTCCGTGGATATTTTTTTATATATATTAATTTAAAACTGCTAAATAAAATTAGTTAAATACATCACTTAAATTACAAGCAAGCGATTAATCGATCAAAATGCTTAAAACTCAGTTAAACATTAATTGATAGCCGTTTGTCGCAACTGTAAAATTTTAATGTATTCTAATTCGTTACATTGAATACGTGCCTATTTTTTTTAAAATTTAATCTTCATGTAGTAATAACGATGGGTAGAAATATTTTTTTTATGAATATAATATATAGTTTTACCGAAATATTTACATATGAAATGGGATTAATCTAGTTCTATAATATAATGGCAGGAGTATATAAACAGAATACTACTGGGTAAAAGTCTGTTCTCAATAAAAAAACTCGGTCTTTTTTACTCGTGGCTTGAGGAAATTAATATTTTTATCTGTGCGTCTTGTGATTGAAAAAGTTAATCAAAAAATGTTACGTCAGTATCCAGTAAACATAAATATTTGACAGTGTTATCAGATCATCTTCTGAAATGTTAATGAAATGAAAGAATTAGTGGGCGTTTTGATAGTCTTAGTGTTCCGGCAATAAATAGCACATAATTGAATCATGGATAGTAATTTTCTAAAGTGTAACTGAAATTAGCAAAATTAATTATGGAACTCAAATTTAATAACACATGCGGTCGTAAATTTTTATTAAAAAAATAATTTCAATAGGTGTAGGGTTAGCGATTTCAAAAACATTCACACTATATTGGTTTATGTTTTTTCCAATATGTCCGTCATTCTAATGTTGTTATAAATTAAATTCAAATGTTGAATAAGTCGTTAATTATCCCTAGACATTAACCCAGAGTTAACTAAGTAATTTATTTATTTATCATGGGTCATCAATATGTTTTTTTTTTCCGAACTGACTACGCTATTGATCCAGCAAAGTCTTAACAGCTTCACCGGACTACAAACCATAAATATGATAATACATAAGTAAATATAATAATAAGAACAATTTTGTAATTGAATTAAAATATAATCATACCTATAGACGATTACGTCATGCTCCAGCAGTGAATTAAATTTCAATGAAACTGACTGTTTAATGATTTTACAGATTTCAAATATATCATATGAAAAGTAACAAACCACAACAGAAAGAGAAAGAAAATACTAAAACCAATTAATACTCCTAAGCTCAATTTTATGAATAGACTGACATGTCCCTACCGTACCGCCCTACTCACCAGACCTTGCGCCTACTTCTTTTTCCAGAATTTGGATAACTCCTTGGCGGGAAAAAATCCAATACCCGAGAGGCAGTACAAAATGTCTTTGAAGAATTTGTTGCCTCACGTCCAGCTGATTTCTTTAAGAAGGGCATCAATAAACTGCTACTGTGTTGGCAAAGATGCATTGATTGCATGGGTGATTACTTCGATTAATACAAATAAAAAATACATGAAACAAATTCGTTTCAATTTTTTCATACAAAACGGCAATTTCATAGGTAAAGACCTATTTATTACCTGACTTAGATATTCTGTTGACCCGAGAGTATCTAAACCATAATTTCGTAAACAAATTTTGATTGAAATGTACAAATAACATTGTAGACAAATAGATAGGATAGTTTTAATTAAATATAAGTAGTTTAATGACGGACAATGAAGAGGGCACAATGAATCCAATATTATTCTAATGGTGACCTAATTTAATGAAGTTAAAATATTGTTCGTCTAAATTCTATATCCCTTTATTGTGGTTTCACTAAAGTTATATAGTAATGTAAATAAAAATTATAATAAATAAATTAATTATATAGTAATGTAAATAAAAATTAGCCTATGAATTTCATGTTTACAGATTTTTTTAGCAGTTAATTGTATTTACGAGTGAAATCAGTGGTCATTACGTTTATGAATATGTTCCAATTCATTATAAATGATTTATATTCATTTAATTCAAAACCAAAACCAATAACAAAACATAGTTTGCTTCTAATATTGTTCTAAAAGTTCTACTTTATTCCTTTTTAACGACTGTTTAAGTTCTCGGAACATTGATGTTCTGCTATCAATGTTACATAATGTTTTGTCTTCCAACTTTTAGTTTTGTTCTGTGCGTAGCCTTTATGTTATATGATTATTTTTGATACTATGTTTGTGTAAACAACATTTATTCATATTGTATTGGTTTACTACTTAAACATCTTTTAACTTATTATAAACTAGCCCCTGCCGCGACTTCGTTCGCGTAGTAATAGTTATTTTGAGCTAGCACCAACACGCAGCGGAAGCTCTCAAAAAGAAAAAAACACGATTTTGATACACTTTTCATTGGTGCTCCACTCCTATTGGTCTTACGGTGATAATATGTAGCCTATATAACCTCAATTGATAAATGAGCTATATAACACTGCAAGAATTTTTCAAATCAGTCCAGTAGTTCCTGAGATTACCCCCTTCAACGTCACAAACTCACAACGTCACAAACTTTACCTCTTTATAATATTGATATAATTTTTTGTAGTCTTTTTTGTAGTCTACAAGATTTTGTAGTCCGGTGAAGCTGTTAAGACGTTGCTAGGTCGATAGCGTAGTCAGTTTGACGAAAAAAACACTATCGTTGAATCCAGAATATATTTGTGTGCTTCTTTTAAAGTGTTTGTATACAATTTGATGAAGATTTTTTCAATACATTTTAATACAATATTAAAATAATATTTTTTAAACATACAGTATGGCTAAATTACTCAGAGTACGATCATAACTGAACTTCCTGTATCACCTACTTATTATTTATAGCTAAAATATTTACAATATCAGACTAAACTGGCAACAATTGTGTAAAGTTGTGAGGTTTTCAAATACATGGAATAACTTAAACTGCCATACCAGTGTTCATGATTGGATATCAGCTTCTATATTTTGTGGACTTCGATTGATTTCAATTTTTGTTATAGATCTCTGAAGTATTGGGAAATGGAGTTGTATTTTACAAGCTTTTGCTTACGAATCTTGCGTTATGAAGATCTCACCTTTTACTCAGTACTGTTAATTTTTTCTTGATTAAAAGTACCCTATCCATATCTGTATCTCTGTCAACACTTATGCAAAGTTTCACGATCATAGATTGAGTAGTTAAGTCGTGAAAACGTAACAAACTTATATTCGTATTTATTATACCAGGTGACTGTTTAAATGTTAATACGCCTCAATTACTTGGTAGTACATGGTCACATTTAATATAAAAAATAATAATATCGAAACAAATACTAATAAATAACAAAGAGATGAATAAGGTTAGTTAAAGTTTGTTCTAAAACTTTTAAAAGCATCGGAACTGGGGCACAGTACTTTTATGTACCCCTTTTATGGATACTCACCCTCCCAGGGGAGAGAGTGGGTTATGTCCGACTCGCACGGACTAAAACCCCACGGTGTACGTCTTCCGCTATGGTTGGGGTGGCACGAGATCTCTATAGACTTCATCGTGCCGCCCCGGCGGTGCGGCCTAGCAGCGGAAGTGTCGCCGTCGGGCCTTCGTCTTGTAAGGAGACAGCCGGGTACACACCGGCCGTCTCCTTCTCGTCCGCCTGACCTGTGCTATGAGAAGATGGGGCCCCCGACTCACCTTCCTTAGGTTCGGCTATGGTGGCGAGAGAAGGCGCGTGAACTGTCGCATCCTCCTACCAGTTCTTCTTTGGCGGAGAGGGCCGCTTAGCGGGTCCTCCTCGCGAACCCTCTCCGCCGCCTCCTTCTACGAGACGACCTCCTCAGAGAAGGAGGCAACAACATTCCACACATTCTCGCTGCCGAGCATGGCTTTGACGACGCTCGGCAGCGAGAGATCATGACTCACCGCCGCAGCCAGAATGCGGCGTCGCTGCTCCCACGCAACACATTCAGAAAGTGTGTGCTGCGCGGTGTCCGGTTCAAACCGCACTTATGGCATACGGCGGTCGGCTCCCTGCGTGCTATCCGGTACAGGAACCAACCGAAGCACCAGTGCCCGGTCAGCACCTGCACCAGACGAAACGTCAGGGAGCCCCATCGTCGATTGCACCATTCGTGCAGGACCGGGCGGACGGCGTCGATGATATACCGACCGTACTGCGCGGCCACCAGGTCCCGCCTCCACCTCTCCATTCTCAACCCTCTTTCACATTCCCTTCTCTCCTCTAATTCTCCGGGAGCTAGAGGCTCTCCCATCTGTTTCTTAGCCGCCGTATAATTGTATACGGTGGCAAGCACCTCCGCCTCCAGCTCCCAGGGAAAAGAGCCAGCCGGCACCATAGCCGCCGTAGAGGATACCGTCCGGTAACCCCGTATCACCCTCAACGCCACAGTACGCTGCGCGGCTCGCAACGCACACGGATATTGGTGGCGTTGAGGGCGTCCACCCATAACGGTGCCTCGTAGGCGGCCATGGACCGCACGACCCCCATGTATAAGCGGCGACAGGCGGCACCCGGCCCCCCCGTATTGGGGAGGAGTCGTCCAAGCGCCGCTGCGTACCCCTGACAATGCGTTTAAAAAAACTCATGGTGAGCGGTTAAGTAGTTCAGGCGTGAAAGCCTACACAAATAAACACTCACATTCGCATTTATAATATTACTTAGAATTAGTAAAGATAAAATTACGTGCAAAATTGGACACAAAATACATATAGAAGTTGTCAAGGTATGCATGCTTAGTACACATATATGTTTCAATAACTTATATAAGTATGAATATGTAGCTTAGCTCAGGTTAGCTCAGATAGGTCGCGAATTGCATGCCCAAGCCGAGGTGTGCCGTGCACCTTTGACCTGTTTGTCCAAATAAAATCGGTTGCTTGTGGCACTCGCCTTAGTAGTCCAGTGAAGCTGTTAAGACCTTGCTAGGTCATAGCGTAGTCAGTTCGAAGAAAAAAAAAAACGTGCAAAATTTGTACTACTTATATAGCCCTGTATGCTGACATATTCTGTCTTACAGGTTTCTGGCAGCCGTTGCAAGCTAAAACCGGTGAGAATTTGAGGTAAGGCCCATTGTTATAGAAATCGATTACACAACACAGCCTTATAAGCTATTCAGACTTATCAAAACCAAAAGATTTGTATCTATTAATTTCATTTTGCCTTGACCATCTTGTCAATAATAATTTCTATTTGCAAATATGATACATGCTTACAGATAAAATGGGACCCTGCCTCCTATTTTAATGTCGACTGAATTTTAATAAAGTAACAAGTTCAGATCTATATACAATATAACAAAAAGAAACATAAACGATCGATAGAATAACATATTGAGCAAATTGAGAAATTACCTGTATGCATTCATACTCTTGGATTCGTATTCTGTGTTTATGTAAAAAAAAGATGTATATATAACAAACGGATGATTAAATATATAATAAAATACATTCATACTAATCTTTTTATCATAGATAATGTACTTATTATAATATTGGCCATTTACCGAATAAGTCGTTGTATATTATAATTATGTTTACACTAAGCTTTGATATATATTAATATTTTTATGATTAAATAAATAGAAGACAGTAAAAAATGTTATTTACACCTCGTCGACTGGAATTTAATTGGGTTATGTTGATAAAATGAGGTTCTTGTTTATGGAAAATGGGAATTTGAATAAAATATGCCTGAATAAATTACTGTGTGTCGAGTTGAGAGGGAGTGTCTGAGATATCATTAAGTACAAAGTATTTGTATTTATATTTGTAGATCTCTGAAAGAAACATTATTATGAGATAAAAAAACGAAAAATATTACAACATGCGCTTATAAACTAAAAAAAAAATTTAAGAAAAGTTTTTAGATCTCTACTATCTTTTGTTATAACACTAAGAAGTTTAACAAAATTGTGAATTCGTAAATCTTGCGGTCTATATATAGTACGATAAAATGTTAATATGTACAAAATTGTAAACATAAACATATTATGTATATCTATACTATAATAAAACTGTAACAAGTCGAAATCTGTACATTAAATATTTTTTGAAAATTTTAATCCGGATAGGCTATGTTATCGATATAGAAGCCAAAAATAATCTTTTTACAATTTTTGTCTGTCTGTCTGTCTGTCTGTCTGTCTGTCCCTATGCACACGCATCACTCTGAAACTACTGAACCAATCTTGACGAAACTTGACATAGTGATAGCTAATATTACGAGATTACATCAAATATACTTTTTGTCTCATAAAACGCCAAGGGTTCTCCAGGATAAAGGATTAAAGTCTAGAATATAAACCCGAATTACTCTGAAAGTACAGAACCAATTTTAACGAAATTTGACACAGTGATAACTAATATTAGAAGACTACATCCAGGATACTCTTTGTCCCATAAAACGCAAGGAGTTCTCCAGAATAACGGACGAAAGTAAAAAATTTGTAGTTCATGAGATTCTTAATGGATTTTGGTAATTTTCCTTTGTGCTATTTACAGCAGACAGATTAGTTAAAAATTCAAGCTATATAGGCTACATAAAAAAAAAAAAAACAAATAACCAAAAAGAATGCCGGGGTTCGAACTGTCTCTCCGTCGGTCATAAGAATAGTATAGAGTCGCCAACTTTACCTCTAGGCTACGATTACATAATAATTTCGTTCAAAAATTTCAACTGCTTCGAAAATGTCCACAAAATTGTTAATAACTAATCTATACTATTAAAATTGTAACAAGTCGAAATCTGTACATTAAATATTTTTTGGAAATTTTAATCAAGGTAGACTATGTTATCCATATAGAAGCAAAAATTAACACAGTGACAACTGATATTACAAGGCTACATCCAGGATACTTTTTGTCCCATAAAACGCAAGGGTTTCAAATTTAGAATAGCTGGTTAATACTGTGAAAATTGGTCGATGATAACTGAAGTATGTTATAAAAGTATTAGATATAGCATTATCAAGATATATGTCATAGTGTGATTTTACTTTCTTTGTAGAAGGGTGCATACTTGCAGTTCCGAAATTATCGCTGTCCGACATATTTTCAATTAAAACACTGGTTACATTCACAACTGCGAACGGTGTTTCATAATTTATAAATAGCGTTAAAAATGCGTAGTTTAATCCGTGACAGTCAATTGTCTAATTAAAATAGTAACAAAGAAATCAGTGAAAGGTGCAAGCGCGGTGTGTTTGGCGGTATGTCAAAGGGCGCAAGGTCTTCTGTGCATGCCGTGTAATACTGGTACGACGAGTGTTCGACCAAGCAATTTGAATGTTATGTTTATATAGATAGAGTTGCAGATGTTTTTGAGTACTTCGTCAATAGTGCAAAGTTCCTATTATAACCTGTAGCTTCGGAAATGTAACGTCACAAAAAACCATAATCTTCATCATCATCATCATTGGCAGCTCTTCTCGACCTAATGCAGAAAATAAGCCTCCTCTCTTTTAAAAATAAAAACATGTAATTGAAATCTATCTAGGTCAGACTTTGGCCAGTGTATATGTATATTAGTAAGATTAAAAAAACCAAATGTAATGGCCGATTTTAATAATTCAAAAAGTTATCTACAGGTACTGAAACAGTCTTAATTTAAAAATAATTTATTTGGATATGGATTAATATATAGACATGAATAACATAGTCTTTTACGCATGGTATAGTTTTTAATTGTTATTAATTGTTATTTTTAATAGTTTTTAATTGTAATTAATGTATAGTTTATTAAGATTTATTTCAAAAATGTAGTTATAGTGACATAATCACAATAGGTAGACATATGTATGCTGCCGCGAGGTTTTTTTATAGATAATAATATGTTCTTTAATATTGTAGAACATATTTTTGTTCTATCATTCATAGTTATCGGGGCGCATGCGATGAAATACATTTTATGCCAAATTTTTTTCATACCTTTGATTACATTATTGAAATTTTAGTAGAAATCCCAATTTTTTTCTAAAAAATAAATATAGCCTATGTTACTAAGGATTTTTTTCGAAATGTCTACGCTATTGACCCAGCAAGGTCTTAACAGCTTCACCGGACTACTAAGGCGAGCGCTTAAGGCGCTCATCCGATTTTATTTTGGCAACCAGCTCAAGGGTGCACGGCACACCTCGGCTTGGCTGTTGCCTGTTGCATACAATATCGCGACCTATCTTAGCTAACCTAGCTAACTATGTATATATGTATGAGTTGTTGAAACGTATATATGTACCAAGCATACACGCCTCAACAACTCCTCCATATATATGTTATTGGAAAATTGAGAGTTTCAGTTCGATAAGGGGAATAAGTATACCCTTCCACTTTCATGTGTAAGCGTGTAGCGTGCACGTGTGTGGAGATGATCGTGTAGTGTTGTAGCAGTGATGTATATTTGTGTGTCACCGTACCGCGCAAGCAACGCACTCAAGGGCTCCCTACCGAGGGATCGAACCTAGGCTTCAGCCACTGCCGTGGGAGGCCTAATCCGGTATGTTACTAAGGGATAATGTAGCATTCTAATGGTAAACGAATTATCGAAATCCGTCCAGTAGTTTGAGTTTATTCGTAATTAACATACAAAAATACTACGATTCCTCTTTATTATAATAGTTTAGAAAAATAATTTGAATCTTATGCTTTACTGATAGGGTCGTTAATAGCGCGAAGCCGATTTAAGTTTAGGGTGCGCCTATAGATGTTTTACATAAAAAATCACATATAATCTGGGTATATGTTTGAGTGAGACCGGGGATAGTTAGGATTCACAATTGGAAACGGTAGTTGTGGCTGCAATCGCGTGTCAGTTTTATTCAATTTTATCGCTTTTAAAAATACAATTGAAACCAGTGATAACCAATTTGGTGCAGACGAAGTTGCACGGGTCAGCTAGTTTTAAATAAGGCAAAGGCTCTGGGATTTCATATCAAATATTTATAAAATTTCGAATTCTGAGGTAAAAAGCGGTGTAAAAAATAATGTATGCTATATAATGTATATTATTTCTTATTCTACATCGTAAGAAAAATGAAACTGTGATTTCCAAATTCCTGTTACATTTGCGATTATCATTAGGGAACGTTCTTGCAAGCTTCATTACTGTAAAAAGGAACTTTGACAGTTCAACTGTGAATTCGAAACTAAATTCAATCGAAGAAAGCTTCCTTTTATTCAAGTTTTTATATTCATAATAAAGTATAGATTATACCTTTTAAAAATAGAATTCATTTGTCAAATATTAGTTGTAATGAGTGTCTAATATCCAAGATTTGGTATTCTTTAATATATAAAATCAAATAGCCCAGTTATGTAGAAAACAGAATAGTGATATGTAATATTTGTAACATATAGGCATGTAAGTAGCTATTAAAAAGATAAATTCTGGATGAAAAATAAGTAGTTATTATTTGAATTAAGTTTGAAACGATCATTGAAACTAGGAATCACATGTGAGCAGCGTTTTGAATATATTTTTTAGATAAATCGGCAATTTGTAAATTACAGTTTCTTCCGTAGGAATAAAGGTATTCCAAGAGTGGCGAGTTTTTATTTTATTTTGACCTGATCATCCGCTGTTGGCCTGAAGAGGATTTACATCTTCACCGGCCTTTTTGGGCGAGCGCTTAAGGCACTTAGCCATACGGTAACGAGGTTATGGTATGCGATCGTATGGACTGTTGCCTTGCGCATGTATTATCCCGTATCGAGCTAAACTATCCATGCAAGGTAAGCTAATGCATGTATACGTTGTAGCCCGGTGAAGCTGTTAAGACCTTGCTGGGGCAATAGCGTAGTCAGTTAGAGAAAAAAAATGCGTGTATACATTGATGAGATTCATATACGAAATTTCACATTTGTTTCACGAGTGCGTAAGTGTATTTTGGGGCTGATAAAGCGAAAAAAGATATGGAAAAAAGTAAAAATAGCCATTCTGTGGTGGTGTGTGAATGAAATGTCACAGTGTCCCACTTTTAGCGTGCTCGGGGACTCCACTTCGGGAGATCAAACCTCTTAAGAAAAAATATTAAGTCTATTTAAGTTAAATAATCTATCTGTTAATGTAAAAAAAATCATAAGCCCGTTGTCCGTAAATTCTTCCATTTAATATGGTCAAGGTATTTCCATTTTATATATTTAGTACAGTTATTTCTCGGTAAGGAATAAATTCGCAAATATAATATTATTTATAATTATATTAACTGATAATATAAAGAGATCAGTTATGGGCTTAAAGGTGAAAATTAATCGTTTGTAAATGTTACCACGAGTAAACACCTTCGTAAATAAGTGCCAGTTGCGCCCACAACACGACACGCGCGAGCCGCAAACCCAATGGAATGTGGATGAAGTTGACCGCTTAGTTCCTGGCCAGTGGTGAACTCCGAAATTACTATTCACTACAAATATTTGTTACGCACAAAAAGATATATCATTAGGTAAAATGTTACTATACAGTTGGAAAATCAAATTCTTTATGTCTTGTACTAATTTAAATCTAAATCTGCGTGAACTACAACATTTTTGTTTTTCTGTTTTTGTTACATTTTAATAATATCTAATTGTTTATACAAGAAAATTTTGTATACAGTATATATTTATTAGCTAAATAATGGTAACAAATTGGACACCGTACAGTACTAATATATTTCATTATGAAGATGAATTATTTTATTCGTTTGCTTTGTCACGTAAAATTGTTCACTATGATATAATGGTATTATCAATTTTTTGAGTAATTTCTATTATAAACAATCGTATATTGTGTTGGTTAACAAATAATGATTTAGGTAAAGGTATGTTCTAATTTAATGTCGAATTATTTACTTTTAAATTTAAAACTTGTTTATTATATTTCGCAAGTTTATGTAAAGATAATACAACCGAATCTGCTAAAACAATACGACAATGTACGGGACGCAACGCCACAAAACCAATGGCATGTACTTACTAGTTGTTAGTGAGTGTTCGGTTCCTATTCGGAGAGAGGCGTTTCGAAATTACTGGATATTTCATTGCTGCAACTGAAATTGTAATTTTGTACAATATTGTTTACTTTTATGGATCTACTGAAACCTAGGTATTCAAAATGAATAACATACTGATAAAACTTTATAATAATTTCGTAGTTGTATTTGTATATGATTTAGTAATTGTGAAATATGTTAGTCCCGGTAAACATATGATAATTATTCGACATAAAAGACAGACCTTCACATCTCCCACTTACTCACATTCAAAAGATTCCATTTCAATCAAGTCTTTTTTAATTACCTAAAGTATTTTAGGGTTTATGAATAGAATAAAGCTCCTGTTAAGGACAAAACATATGTTAAAGTTTTATTCTGTGCTTGTGTAAGAAGTATTCTGGAATTTGTATCTCAGATATGCTCCACATATTATACATATAAAGAATTGAGAATATACGAAGTACGTCTTTATAGACACTTAAACGAAAAAGTATAGTTGTGTCGGTGGATAGGAATGACATCTTTAGGCGATTGAGTACATTAAGATTATGTTTACGTTCCGTTTCTGATAGTAATTTCTTTTGGTTAAACCAGTATGCTAATAACTACGTTTGTAAATCAGAATTAACAGGTCTTCATTTCTCTATATATTATTAAGTCATTTACAGGGTTTTATATATTAATATAAGCCACTTCATCTTGAATCCTATCCTTATTAACACATGCTCTTAATTTCACATCAGAATTAGTTCATAACAACAAATAGTTCAGAAAAAATAAAAATAATATCCATAGACAGCTTCGGAGACTTTGTATACTTACACAACTTATATTATAATAATAGTGATAGTATATCATCTTTATTGCATCAACAAAATTATAATTTCTTTTTTTTATACTAATTGTTTTGTTCTGCAAACTCTTGGTCCGTACCTTTTTTTGCTTTCGCTTTATTTTTTTTAACTGACGAAAAAAATGGAAAAGGTTCTCAATTCGTCGCGTATATATATATATTTTATGTATGATCACGCATAACTTTTTACAGTATAGTCTGATTTTAAAAAGTCTTTTTTTATTGAAAAGGGTATATACTCCGAAGTTTATCCCATTAAAATTTAGGAAAAAAAAATTTCAACCTTAAGGGTATGAAAATCGAAAATTATTGGTTATCCACGCACTGATTATATCTATGACCGCGCATAAGTTTAGACAGAATAGTCCAAATTAAATTATTATCCTTTGATTTGGAAGAATTTACCTAGAAGTTGGTCCCATATACATGTAAACATGAAAAAAGGCAACCCCAAGGGTAGGAAAACAGGGCATGATTTATAATTCTGTTTCTGAGTTGTGTATTACAAATAAATCAAGCATGTAATAATTAGTAAGATCATAGGCACCAAAAAATTATAAAATAAAAACTTTTTAATAAAAAATGAAACCGCCGAGAAAACTGAAAAGCAAAAAATAATAAACCTTTCAGTTTAATCATCTTAATAACTAAGTTCTTAAACTAATGTAAGTATACCTAAGAAATTTTGAGTCGGCGCCAAACAATCAATGAACAAAGAATACTAGATTACTTAAATTCACACAAATAACCAAATCAAATTAAAAATGCAATGTGAAATTTCCAGCGGTAACGCGTGTGCCCGTTCGGGTTGCTTCGTAAGCGCTCGGCATGCAAGGGGTGTGTCACGCTGCGCCGCCGCCGTGCATCACGCTTTACGTAATTAATTAATTTGCTTGTTTGGCGCCGACTTAATATTACTTAGGTATACTTACATTAGTTTAAGAACTTAGTTATTAAGATGAATAAAGTGAAAGTTTTATTATTTATCAGTTTTTTCAGCGGTTTAATTTTTTGTTAAAAAGTTTTTTTTATTGTCTGCGTGAAAAATTGTATCTGTGAGATTATAATATCTTGACACATTCAATAACATTAATTGAAGTATATTTATATTCATATAGTCTTAGTAATTATTCCATTGCACATAATAAATTGGATGATTTGTTGATTTAACGGCAAAATTTTTAGGTAAAACCAACTATTACTGTCATAACCGTTATTCTATTGAATGCTATTATAAAATTATAATACATAATTATTTGGAAGTATTTATCTCCCATATAATAGCTTATTGTTAAATGTTTATGTAAACGAAACTGACAAAAATCTATCAACTCATAAGGATCAGTTTGGTTTGAACTTAAGCATGTTTATATAATGTGAAAATATTATAAAGTTACAAATTCAAAATTTCGTATAAACTTTTCCATCGTTTGCATAGATGTCTGTTGTTTATAGTTCAAACCCTATTCTGTTTATATTGTAGAACAATTATTCATCCAAAACAAACCTCTGTAAATTTGTCCTAAGATATGTTCTATGATTCTAAATGAATATAAAATCTGTTACAATACGACTATATTAATCCAGCTGTCTCAAGCAGTACATTTCATGATTTCCAGATACTATAGATGTGGTCCACTGACTGTAGTAGTTTCGATTGATAATGCTAGGGTAAGATGTCCTGTGTTAGACATATTGTTAGTTTACGTCAAGCGGTCTAGAAACAACACACATTGTATATAAACTTGTATATAAGATTTGATTGTATAATGTACCTATATACAAATCATCCTCGTGTTTTCAATAGTAATGTCTGATATAATAAATATCATATGGTTTTAATTATACAAGTTTTGTCTTTAATTATATTCAATAAAAGAAAAATTGCAAGTTTTGGCAAAGTGAAATTAAACTTTTTTTTTATCGAAGCACGACATAGTGACTGCACTATGCCTGATGTTAAGCATAGTACAATCCAAAAACATCAGCAACCACCGAGAGACAGATTATCCATCGCCGGTCGCCGCTGTCATGCCGGCCATGATGACGAAAGTCACCCGGTACTGGATATGCGCAGGCTGATCCCGAAACGCGACGCGCAGAAGCGAGTCACTATGACGGGCTTTTTCGCTATATGCATGGTGGTTGCGACCCAGTCGGGCTGAAAAACCCTACCACCCCGATTTCGCCATTGCCTCGTTCGTTATTCAGCAGGGTGCACCACGTGCAGGTGAGGTTGGCTTGGGTGTCTCAAGTCCTAAGATGTTACTCGACACCCCTTACACACCAAACTAAACTGTACTTTAAAATTTTCATAGGTAAATAAAAACCACCGCAAGCACCTACACTGCAGTCCGGTGAAGCTGTTAAGACCTTGCTAGGTCAATAGCGTAATCAGTTCGAAAAAAAAGCACCTACACGTTTTGTTCCCTAAATTAATTTTTCAGACAGCACGTATAGTTCATATACATTCATTGTAATTCTTTTGCTTGTTTTATTTCATTTTAATAGTGCGGTGAAGCTGTTAAGACTTTGCTAGGTCAATAGCGTAGTCAGATCGAGAAAAAAAAGTTTAATAAATAGTGCATGTGTTCGGGATTTTTTGAAGTTATACTTCTTTTGGCGCGGTAGGGAAAAATTATGAGAGTAATTTTTTACGATGCGCGCGCATTCCGTCACGGAAAACGGACACCCTAAAGTAATTACGGTGCGCGCGCGCACTGTCACGAAAAACCTACACCCTGAAGTTAGCTATAGTCAACATTTTGTTTCTTTGTATTTGTTGTATGTATTTCTTTGTATTAAAACTTTCGATATATCAAATACCTTTTTTTTTATTGTTAGTGTCGTTTTTTTCTACAAATGTAGATAGAATAAGGCGAAAGATAAAATTTTTGAAAATATATCTCGTTACGCCAAAGAAGTATAACTTGTAACGCGTATAGGTACCTAATGTACACCCACACTTTTTTTTTGTTTCTCACCCGTAGAGGGCCGCCTTGATAGTACGCCGCATTTTCTTTTTTTTTTTTCGAAATGACTACGCTATTGACCCAGCAAGCACCCAACTGCTTCACCGGCCACTAAGGCGAGCGCTTAAGGCACTCAGCCGATTTTATTTTGGCAACCAGCTCAAGGGTGCACGGCACACCTTGGCTTGGTTGTTGCCTGTTGCATGCAAAATCGCGACCTATATTAGCTAACCTAGCTAACTATTCATATATGTATGAGCTGTTGAAACGTATATGTGTACCAAGCATACACGCATCAACAACTCCTCCATATATTTATTATCGGAAAATTGAGAGTTTTTCAGTTTGATAAGGGGAAAAAAAGTCAACCCTTCCACTTTCATGTGTAAGCGTGTAGGCGTGCACGTGTGTGGGTGTGATTGTGTAGTGTTGTAGCAGTGATGTATATTTGTGTGGCACCGTATCGCGCAAGCAAAGCACTCAAGGGCTCCCTACCGAGGGATCGAACCTAGGCTTGAGCTGTTGCCGTGGGAGGCCTAATCGGGTATCGCATTTTCTTTTGGATATAATAGTTCGTATATGTGATAATACAAAATTTAAATCGTCAATAAATCTCGTCCGAACCCCCAGGTGACCTTACATTTCCGCAAGCGAACTCATTTAGCAACATGAACGCAACTTAATTTAAACGTTTCAGTAAAAGAGGCGCAATAAAACGTCGCTTACATTTTCGTTGGAGGTTTTGAAAGGCTGGTGCGAAAGCGGGGTCGTAAATAATTGGGACATTTAACCTCGGGATATATTCAATGGGAAGTTTAGTCCATAAACGAAGTATTCTGAACGTGCTTTTGTGTATAAAATTATTGAGTTTCATTATTGATATATAGAGGGAAAAATTACGTGTACACCTATAAAATACAATAATATTTTTGATATATTATGTATACAACGATGCATATACTGTGGTGTAAAGTTTATTACGCTTATGATTATTAGCAAAGTTTCACGGAAATAGCTAGATTTTGTAGGTGTTAGAGCCACGCTGAATCTGTAACTAGTTTCAGCATGAACGGGTCGGCTCGCTCGTGGCAGTACCATCCTTTAACAGAAAACCGACGTAAAGTAACAGTGCTTGCATTTTTGCGTTTCGTTTGGTCAGTGAAAGCGCCGGAGACCCACCTCCTTTCCCTTCCCTTCCTCTTTCCTCCTTTCCATCCAAAATAGGCTGGCAACGCTCTTGCGACTCCTCTGGTGTTGCTGGTGTCTATGGACGTTGGTGATCATTTAACATCAGGTGACCCACCTGTTCGTTTGCTTCTTATGATATAAAAAAAAACTAAAGGCCATTTGAATAAAAAAGAACTTACTTTATATCTTGGTACAGAATAGGTAGTACTTCTTCCTCACCTGTTCAGCGGTCTCCCTCTTGCTACATTCCTGATACTCTTTGATAAAGTAGAGAAATACGCGTCATTGATCAGGTATCAGCTGCCCTAATTCGAATGGTTCTCTAACATTAACCGGCGTGCACTATGCCGTAGTTTTTGACATCTGTTTTTTTGTCTATTACGCGTTCTAATGTCACTTGGATGAATATATTTTAATGGTGTTGTCAATAAAATTACCTTGGTTGTAATGATAATCAATATTGCTGAACTAGTTGAGAACATCAAAATCAATAATTCGATCAACATTGAATATTTTTTTTTATATTCTTGCATTAATTTTATTGTCTGTAGTCTTTTATATATGAAATCTTTCTATATATATATATATTTTCTATATATATCTTCTTTATATATGAAATCTTTTATATATGAAAACTAAAGTTATGGGTATCCTGTTTCTATAAACGCAACATCGGGTTTCAATATTTGGTAACCGTTCTATTTGTATTTGCATATTAACCGCAAAGTTAGGAACTATTACTTGGCACGGATCCTAAGCTTTGCCAAAATATTGTAGTTAAAGTAATAATATCCCTGTAACGATTCTGTAGTTATCTCTTACATAAATATTTTTGTTATGTTAAAATTACTAAGTTTGCGAACTATTTAGACGTTTTTAGGATAAGTAAATGTTTAAGTAGTTTGTAATGTAACATAAAATATTGAAGGACACTTCTTTTACAGTATACTGTACTTGATCCGATTCATCTACGGCTTTCGTGTTCCAATTTCAAAGAAGAAACACTATTGCTAAGCTTACTAAGTTCGTTCTACCTTTAGAGTGTAGAATCTTTTGAAGCATAATAGATAACAAGTTGGAATTTTCACATGATATATACGAAAGAAGGATATCTTAATAATTAATAATAATAAAAGAATCAAAAAGCAGAATATTAACAGGTACAATGGCAAGAAATTAGTTATGCAAGGATCAACTTAATTTTTATAATAAAAACTGCTTTTTGGCATTTTGTACGCAGTGAATATTTTTTATTTTATTTTTATTTTATTTATTTAGGAAAATTTACAGCTAACACTCAATGAAATAACAAATAAATAACATACGAAGGCTTTGTAATTAGCCTTATAATAACTATAAATAAACAAAGAAAAGACAGCTATCAATATAAATGTAGAAATAAAACATGATTACGTACAGTTAATATTGAGGAAAAAATCTCTAGTTAAACATTGTCTAATGTATGATATACTATCTGAAAATAAATCTAGATTATTGTCTAAAAAATTAAAATATTTACATGCTCGGCTCAGAACGGCATTTTGACGATATGTCGTCCTGACAAGTGGTACATGTAAAAGCATCGGTTTTCTTAATGTACTTGGGGGGACACATAACTGAACTCTAGATAATAATTTTGGACAGTCTATAATTCCATTGACTATATTACTTAAATAAATTAAATCGGCTATTTTACGTCGCTCGTAGAGTGGCAAAAAGTGAAAATGTTTACATCGTTCTATATAATCTGTAAAGTAATAAGAAGTTCTAAATTGCAAATATCGAAGGAAGCGTTTTTGAATCCGTTCAATACGTTAAGATGTATATATTATAGTTAGGGTTTCAAACTTGAGAAGCATATTCTAAGTGACTACGAACAAAGGCTCAATACAATATCTTCAGAGTCTTAGTACATTTAAATTCTGACGATAACCTTAATACGAAACCAAGGGCTTCGGAAGCTTTATTTACTATATTATCAATGTGTGAGTCAAATATGAGCT
>JACEII010000134.1:162405-229662 GCA_014332785.1 Antheraea mylitta
ATTTTGCGATGCTAAAGACATTTATACTAACAATTTAACATTTGACTTAAAATGAATAAATTTAAATAACTGTAATTCAGATTTGTATCAAGTAGTTAGTTTCAAAATTGTTACTGATTTGATACTCCGAGAGCGTCGACGTGACGTAAAATGGAATATTAAATTTCAGAGTTCTGAATCACTTAACAAAATGGACGTGTGTTCGACGAATTTGATCAATAAATCATTGTATTGTTCGTTGGGGATGGAAACTATTTAAAAATAGTACAATTTTGGTTAAGTTGATTTAATTTTTTATTAAGTCTTCTGTAGTTTTATTTTCTCGAACTGACTACGCTATTGACCTAGCAAGGTCTTAACAGCTTTACCAGACTACTAAGGCAAGTACTTAAGGCACTCAGCCAATTTTATTTCGGCATCTAGCTCAAGGGTGGACGCACACCTCGACTTAGGCGGTTGCTATATACATGCAATTCGCGACCTACCTTTTTTACGTGGGGCAATCCCTTATGGATACGCCAATCTCCCGGGGGAGAGGGTGGGTTATGTCCGACTCGCATGGACTAAAACCCCACGGAGTACCGACAAACCGTTATTGTTGGGGCGACAAGGGATCGAGCTTGCTAATCACCTTGTAGAGCCACCCCAACGGTCCGCCCGGTGGAAGGTGGCCGCCGGGCTCCTACATATAGAGAGGCAGGCTGGGTACACACCAGCTGCCTCCCTTCGTCCGTCGGACCTGTGCAATCAGGAGATGAGCACCTCGGACCATCCCTTCAGGTCCGGTTACTGTAGCAGGACAAGTTGGGCAAAGCGCTGCCTACTCTTGCCGGTACTCTGTTGGCGGAGATGGCCATTAAGAGGATCTACCTCACGGGCCCCTCTCCGCCGCCTCCTTTTTTGAGATGATCTCCTTGCAACCACCGCAACCAATCCAAACCACATTCGGCAGCGACAAATTTCCACCTACCGCCACCGCCAGAGTGCGGTGCTCTCCCTCCCACGCAATACACTAAGACAGGGTGTGCTGCGCAGTGTCTTCGTCAGCGCCACACTCGTGACAGGCGGTGGTCGGCTCCCTGCAAACGATCCGGTGCAGGTCCGAAACAACCGTGTCCGGTGAGTACCTGCAGCAGCCTGAACGTCAGAAGCCCCAACTCCTCCACATCCACTCCCGCAGGACCGGGCGGACGGCGTCAACGGTGTACGTCCCAAAGCGTGCATCCGACAAGTCCAACATCCACTACTCGAAAGCCTCTCTCAGACGCCGTCTCGTCTCTTCAATCTCCCTGCGAGCCGGGGGCTCCCCACTACGATTCCTCGTCGCCGTGAATTCGTACATGGCGGCAAGAACCCGTGCCTCCTGCTCCCAAGGCAGGGAGCCGGCGAGCGTATAGGCCGCCGTCGTGGACACCGTCGGTACGCACTACGTAGTGCGCGCACGTTGGCAGCACCGAGGACGTCTGCCCATACCGGCGCCCCGTAGGCGGCCATCGCCCGCACGACTCCCATATAGAGTTGACGGCACCCAGCACCCGGCCCCCCTATATTGAGGAGCAACCGGCGGAGTGCCGCCGCCACCCCAAATTCACGACCTACCTTTTTTTTTACGTGGGGAAATCCCTTATGGATACCCACCCTCCCGGGGGAGAGGGTGGGTTATGTCCGGCTTGCACGGACTAAAACCCCACGGTGTACCGACAGACTGTAGTATTGGGGCGGCAAGGGATCGTGCTTGCTAATCTACCTTGTAGAGCCGCCCCAACGGTCCGCCCAGCGAAAGATGGCCGCCGGGCTCCTTCTTATAGAGAGGCAGACTGGGTACACACCAGCTGCCTCCCCTCGTCCGCCGGACCTGTGCAATGAGGAGATGAGCCCCCCGGCTGCATCCCCTCAGGTCCGGCTACGGTGGCGGGAGGAGTTGGGCAAAGCGCCGCCTCCTCCCGCCTGTCCTCCGTTGGCGGAGACGGCCACTTAAAGGGTCTGCCTCGCGGGCCCTCTCCGCCGCCTCCTTCTGCGAGATGACTTCGCAAAAGGAGGCCACTACTCGCCGCGCCTGCTCGCTGCCGAGCATGGCGGAAACCACGCTCGGCAGCGATAAATCCTCTCCTACTTCCGCCGTCAGAATGCGGCGCTGTCCATCCCACGCAGCACAATCAGACAGCGTGTGCTGCGCGGTGTCTTCATCGGCGCCGCACTCGTGACAGGCGGCAGTCGGCTCCCTGCGGGCGATCCGGTGCAGGTACCACCCAAAGCAGCCGTGCCCGGTGAGTACCTGCACCAGTCGGAAGGTCAGGGAGCCCCACTTTCTCCCGATCCAGTCTTTCAGGACCGGGCGGACGGCGTCGATGGTATACGTCCCGAAGCGCGCGTCCGCCAGGTCCTGGATCCACCTCTCGACGGCGTCCTCTCTCAGACGCCGTCTCTTCTCCTTAATTTCCCTGGGAGCCGGAGACTCCCACTGCGTTTCCTCGCCGCCATGAATTCGTACATGGCGGCAAGCACTCTTGCCTCCAGCTCCCAGGGCAGGGAGCCGGCGAGCGTGAAGGCCGCCGTGGAGGACACCGTGCGGTATGCCCGGATTGCCCTCAGCGCCACCGTGCGCTGCGCACCACGAAGCGCGCGCACGTAAGCGGCACCGAGGGCGTCGGCCCACACCGGTGCCCCGTAGGCGGCCATCGCCCGCACGACCCCCATGTAGAGTCGGCGGCACCCGGCACCCGGCCCCCCTATGTTGGGTAACAACCGGCCAAGCGCCGCCGCCGCCCCAGCAATCCGCGGTCCGAGCCCCGCGAAATGGGGCTCGAACTGCCAACGCCCGTCCAGGGTGAGGCCCAGGTATTTCATCTGGGCCCCCACCCTGATCCGGGAGCCCTCTACCATTATGTGGACCCCAGGAGGCGCGACCTATCTGAGCTAACCTAAGCTAAGCTACATGTTTATACTTATATGATTTATTGAAATATATATGTGTACCAAGCATATATACTTCAAGTAAGCATGTATGCGTGCACGTGTGTGGAGGTGATATATGTAATGTTGTTGCAGTGTTGTAAAATTTTATATCACTGTATAGCACGAGCAGCGTACTCAAGGGCTCCACGCCGAAGGAACGGACCTAAGTTTGAGGCGCTGCCGACGGGGGCCTAGTATGGTAGGTCTCTTGCATACTAACTCGACGAAATAACTGCAATGCATCTGATGTAAATTGCTAATGCAGATTAATGACGATCGCCGTAAGAGAGATTCTTATATAAGGTCATCCTTGTTATGTTTGTCTGTAAATATCATATAGTAAAATCTTTTTGATAACTATCGCTGATAATGATGATAATTAAGCGCTTTTGTAAGCCCCACGCCAGGTTTTCAGTGTGTGTTGTTATTGCGATATCTTCGGCAAACTTTACATACATTGCATAGAAATATATTAGGTCGTCCTGCTACTTACTCAGAAAATAATTATTTTATTTAAATTTATTATTTTGATTACGTAATCGATTAAAAAAATTGAGACGTCGCGGGACGCCTGGCAGATTTGAAAAATATAATTGTTAGGTATAAGTTATGTGCATAAAAGAACAGATACTACAAGAATCAGTTATGGCATAATGAAAAGATAAAGCTAAAAAAAATACAAATTAGTTACATAAAATAATGGCTGTTTATTTTATTACAGAAATATTCATTTTTATTAAATACGAAATACAAAAATTTAACAAGGCGCTGGAACATCTATCAAAGTGCGCTAGGTTTTCGGCGCGTGCCACGTAACACTAGTAGAACAAGTGGCCTATAAGATAGGGTTGCAACTGTTTTTGAATATTTCGTTGATAGTGCAATGTTCGTGTTTTGCGTCGCCTCGTCAACCATCATGTTTACCATCTGCCTATAAATGTTTCACATAAAAAAATATATATTTCTTATAGATAAACCCAATTATAATTATAACAAATCACGATACGATTATCAGAGAGGGCAGTTAAAAAGTTTAATTATAAACAACTTAAATAAAAAAATCGTAGATCTATATAGTTTGTTTCGTTAATGGAAACCAACGTCCTTTTTAAAAGTACCCAACTGTTGTCGTCGACGTTTTCAACAATAGAACTCGTCTGCGTTGTCAGGAGTTTCTCCACGGTGAACTTTTTCAATTCATGTCATGTTTCATATTATTTTTCGCAAAAGAAAGCCGGTCTTTTGACTTAACAAAGAAATTTCTCAACGCCCAAACTCAGCGGCGGCGATATCGAGTGAGCGAGCGCTATGTGCTTCAATAAAATAAAAGTTTACGGTCTTGTATATCCACTTGTTTTTTTCTTGCAAGTCATAAGCTTTATGATTTACGAAAGTACTTAAATACTACGTAATATTACTCTCTTTTTTATTATACATACATACAACAACACGGAACTACTACTTTTATAGGCTCGAGTAGGTATTTAATAATAATAGTTATTTGTGTAGTTATTTTTAATATGGTCGGTTCTAAATTAATCATCCAAAGATTCTTCTATGCTTTAGATATGTGATACGAACTACTTGAAAGACTATGTACGTTTTGATACACACAGGAAACTAACTGCGAAATCTCGAATAGACTAGACCGACTATAAAATAAATCATTCGGTTATCGCTATCGGAAACCCGACTTGATATATAGACTATTTTAATTAGACGCTGACCGCTAAACCGCGAAATGATGAATGCCGAATTCAATTATGAAATGAAATGATTATATAGTGAGTTTTCCAGTGTAAATATTTCAATCACATACAACTATTTACTAAGGTCTTAAATGTGTAAAGACAACACATAATGAGTATTTTTATTTGTACAACGAGTAGTTTTGCACACGGTGAAAATTAATTAAAAACAGTATTATTATAATAAGACAATTCATATATCTTATACATAGATAGGTAGGTAGGTATACAGGAATTAAAATATGAATAGAAATTATTTCAAAAACTACCATTTTTTTTATGTTTCTTTTTTTACAAAACCTTATATAACTATTTAAATCTTTTTAGTATATTAATTAAGGAATAACCTAAACTTGTCATGAATAAAATATGTAAATGTAAAGGTATTATTTATCATTTTACCATGTAAAAAAAATATCAAAATCGGTTGTAAATAGTAAAGTGATCTTGCCATTTTTAAATTAAATCTGGACGTAGTCAGACGGACAGTCAAAAATTTTTAGAAATCATATTCGTATATAACAGACATCTTTCACAAAAGTATGAAAAAAAAACAATTAAATACACAGATATAGACTACAGATTTCTTTATTTATATATTATACTTATATTGCTTTCTTTTGTTATTGAAACAAGAGACTTTTTCGATTTACTGATTAAAAAAAATTAAAATTACTAACTTACAATATATACTTTGTAGATCTAATACTCCCTTTATTATATAGCACAATATATCCACGTTTTTAAAAGATATATTAATTATACTACTAGTGTAATTAGTTATTCCTTCATGATCTATATATTTTACGTAAGAACCAAATGAATACCTACACGTCAAGTGTTTTACATTTTCCCTTGAACTGAAAACAGATGAACCGAATATTGAAATGTTTTGTCAAATACACTTTTTGCTCATCGAAGTTCGTAGATTTTGTATTTCGCTCGTTTGTGATGTAAATTTACCTTTCCTTCGTCTGAGCGAGCCCTCTGCCCAGTCGAGGCGTTGCAAAACGTCCGACGGCACTGATGAACGTCTGCCGCCTGATGGCTCGTTATTAAGTTTTAATTAACGTATTGGGAGTAACAAGGTTGCATAACTTTTCACATCCAGATGTTGTATTTGATGAAAAGTGGATTAAAAATTAAATAGGATTTACACATACACATAAATTTTGTTCAGGTTTATTTTTAAACTCGAAACAGATCGCTGAAATATTGTCAGAAATATTTAGAATGTTCTCTTCATGAACGTTTTCTCAGTGTACGAAAATAAGTCTTATATTCAGTAGCGAATGTAGCGATACTACTTTGGAAAATAGCTTTTTAAAAACAGTAGTGACGGAGTAAGAGTGATGAAGGGAACTCATTACCAAACTCCTTGAGGAACTATTTCGGCTGAATGGGTCGACGAAGCAGGGAGATAGCGCTCGCTTATGAGCGATATCGCGACAAACGAAGTGCACTCCTTCACCCCCTCGCGACCTCCACCCTAGCTTTCGTTCCCGCTATCCACCTCTCTGACATGACGCCTGGCTTCTATTTCTCACAACATTCACGACCTATCACATGACGTCACGTAACTTTGTACATATTTAGTAATCTATATTAATAAATGTGTTGTTACATTTTTTGGCTGCTTGTTTATCTTCTTTCTTATTGTATATCCAAACTAAAATCGGCTCGACTAATTCGCACGAAATTTGGTACAAAAGAGTATTATTTAATTAAACCAAACTATTTTCTCAAACATACTTTTCTAATTTCAAACGTCAATTGTTCTTAAAGATGTAAAGTGTATACTCGATACTTAGCTAATACTATTAAGGTATTACATACTTAAATAACGTAAGTCAGTGTCCAAAGCTAATGACTTGAGATTACCAATTAATAATGAGAAATCAGATGATTTGAAGCGAAGTCTAAAAGAATATATGTTTTTTTCCAGAACATATTTAGCTGGCCAACAGAAAATTCTGTAAATAAACCAAATGGGAATTCTAGGCCTCAAAGATAGTAAAATATGAAGATGCAAACATGTGATATGACAACAATATAATATGAAAATGTTATTTAAAAAAAATTAAACATATGCCCATAACATAATATATATATATATATATATATATGTATATATTACAGTTCTGTTCCAATGACATACCTATTACTATTTCTGTTTCCTGTTATTATAACAATATAAGTGGCGAACAATTTTTATTATTAGTTTATTTCATTAGAAATATTTAAAAAGTACAAAGATTATTTCATATTTTAATCTAGGTACTGAAATTCAAACAAAATATTTAACTCAAAAAATCTTATAAATTAATTTACTTACGAATGATACATTTTTTATTTATTCTTGAAAAAATCTAATAGTTTTACTCACGAAGATCGTAAAATTACTGATTAAATTACTAAAAAATGAAATTCCATTGGATCCTTCACCGATTTTATTTAATAAGTTTCAATCTTCTAAAGAAATTTTATAAAGCTTCATAAATTTTTGTATCAAGTAAGTATATATAATTTCGAAACTAAAGTAGTATAAGAGATGTCTATAATATGTTACAATTCGTAAAACAGTGATTCAGTAATAATAACTTCTATATAAAACCCACCGATTTCTGTACACCGAAAGTATGTCTTTACAAAATAGTCTATTAAATGAATAATACTTCTTTCAGTAATTAAGTACACTCATATTCTAGTATAATAAATTATTTTATGGTCCCGCCAGCATATTTAGTTCATTACTAACATAGCGGTGGGAACTTGGATGTTCATGTAGCGTGTTTAAATTATTAAAAAACAAAAGAAATCCGTTTCTCTAAAAATTGTTAGGGATCCGGTTACCTAACTATATTAACTTACACTTTCTTGCTTGCGTTAATGACGATAAAAATAAAATGTAGATATAAATTCTTTATTTTCGTGTTGGTTAAATGTACATTATCTATTTTAAACTGACAATTTAACTATAGTGATAAATTAAGAACTATCCAATCAAGAACCTTTCATAATTCTTTATCGATTTACAAAATTAAATTAAAAAAAAAATTGAATACAATGTGGAATAATTAAACAAAATTTAAATAAAAAATAAGATAGGTACTTGAAGTAAAACAAGGAACTCTGGTTAATTTTAGAGACAAGGGATATTCAAAATAGCAACCGTCGGTTTGCGGTGAGGAGAAAATAGAGCGAGAAACAAATTGCAGTCCGACTAAGATAAAAAGGGCCCGTCATTTTGTTAAATGACTCGCAGTCTAACCCAGAGCAAATAACGTAGACACGGATCCACTTCAATACTCCACGATGTTATTTAAAAATGTCGAGTTTAATTAGCTAATTAAATGAATTCTTATATTAAACATTGAAATCCATAATAAACAAAACTATGGTGTAAATGGAACGCAATCGGTAGTCCGGTGAAGCTGTTAAGACCTTGCTAGGTCAATAGCGTAGTCAGATCGAGAAAAAAAAACGCAATCTAATATGCATTAACTTTCTCTTTACAAAACACATGACAGAAAGAAATCTCGTTTTATATTTTATTAACCACAATTCATCTGATTTAAAGCATAAGATATCTACACGCTAAGCGTAAAGGGCTACTGCCAATGATTTTTTTTTCGAATTGACTACACTATTAGCCTTAACCGCTTCACTTTAGATACGTCAAAAGCGCTTCGACAGCGCCTTGTTAAAACTTGACTAATAGCTTATTTTTGACGGCTGCCCCGTCAATCTGCCCGTATTTAAGCAACATATAACAATTTCTTTTTCACCACCGATATTGAGAATATGCCATCTTGCGCATGCGCAGGACATTATAGACGAAGTCGCGAGTATCATCTACTTTGCAGTGAATGTTAGGTTTCAGTAAAGACAATCATAGCGCAATAGTAGCTATTACAATCATTCCATGTACTCAGCTGGTATTAACATCTACTAGTATATAATTACACAGAATGATAGAGTCTGAAAATTATGTACGATAGGATCGCGAGTACCATACGCCAGGTTCAAGCTTCTTTTTTTATGACATTGGAGGCAAACGAATAGGCAAGTCACCTGATGTTAAGTGATCATCGCCGTCCTTAGACACTTACAATACCAGGGGAGTCACAAGTGTCTTCCCAACCTGTGTTTGGGGGAAGGAGTATGGGAGAGAAGGGAGGGAGGGGCGAGGGGAAGGGAGGTGGGCCTCCTGCGCTCTCGCTGACCGAACAAAACGCAACAATCCAAGCGCTGTTACTTCACGTCGATTTTCTGTGAGAGGGTGGTACTACCCCGGGTGAGTCGACACATTCATGCTAAAATCAGTAATAGCTTCAGTGTGGCTCTACCACTTACACTAGCTAGTACTAGCCTATCGTATTCCGGGATCACCCTGTATTTATTAGGCAATGAATCATATCCAGTAATCAGAGGGCCTAACCAAGTTGCGTATCTACAATCACTAATACGATAAAATCACGTGATATAGCGTTCAGATATGTCATCTACATACATTTTTTCGTTTTCTATTTGTGTTAGTGATTATAGATAAGCAACTTGGTTAGGCCTCCAGGGTAGAATATCTGTAATTGACTCCATCGTTATCACGACGTTTTTTTAAGTCATCGTGTTTGGAGATCAGTCTGTCTATATTCACCTGCTAAGTAGCCTGTTGCTCTACATTATGGAGGTAATTGCCAAAGGGTGGTAGATACCTCGATCGCCATCGATGATATGTACTACACTGTACTTAGTGTGCAGCCCAGTACCGTCAGTTTGTTACAATAGCAAAAAAGATTGTGGACGAACACTAAATTACAATAAATAGATATAAATTTATTAAAATTTCATTATAACTCTGTTTTATAAGGTAATCCACAAACTAAATATATTACGTGTGTTATTTATATTATATTGTCATTTCAGGATTCATTATCCGTTATCGCAGAACACAGTTCTCACAAACTTTGCCTGCGAGCTAGATGTATGAAAAGCTCTTTCATCGTGCACACTCTTTGTCTATCCCCGAATTCATGTGTAAGCTGTCATAGGGAGGCTGGCACTCGTGATGATACAACAAAGTGCCGTACACTTCCTTGCAAAGAAAAGGATATGAAATTTTTATTCTCAATTTAAATCAGTTTTAAATATAAAATACTTCGTACAGAATCACTTTACCGGTGAATACTTTTTTTCTATATCATAGATTACCGATATGTGGGTTGTGGATTCAACAATCATAGTGTCAATAATCTTTCCAACAGCAGTTTCTTACCTAAAAAATTCGACCACCATCTAAAGAAACTCTCATTAGGTAACTGGATCAAGTTTATGATCCAGAAGGTAGTTCTACTCGGCGCGGTATACAATGTGATGAAATTCCAATCTATGTCACCATAACGACGGACAACTCGAAACTTGTTCCCGTTGTCAATGGTTCGTTTTTATATATATTACTAGCTGTTACCCGCTGCTCCGCACGCGTTTTTTGAATATATTAAATAAATTTAAAATTGTTATTAGATGTGTAAATGACAATACTACTCTTTCAAAAATATTTGTAAGTATGACACGCACATCATCTACAGTAACAGGTAACATGTACATTATATATGTGAATACTAATAGTGTTTCGAATGGGATGGGATTTATCATAAGCCACACAGCTGGAACTTTAAACTAATATCTATGTATTACCCTCAGTGCTCACTTACACTATATAAGAAAGTAATGAAAATATTAAGCTATACATTATCGAACAATATGTGTTCAATCTTTTATTATATAGATATAATATGTCCATATTGTTGATATAATCAAGTTATTAATATACCTTGCTATAATTTAAATCACATATAAACATATGACTTTCAATTATATTTATTCTTGGAGTCCAGTACAATGTACGTCACACGCGCATGTTTACAGTGAACAACATATTTTTGGTCAATTTCACACATACGAATGCACGGATAACAGTTCATCACAACATAGTGTCAACAAAGTCGTGTTTCACGTCTCTCTATATGTCTGTTCGCGATAAGGTCAAAAACGCATCTTCATGCCGTTTTAACCAATATATAAAATGATTTTTGGGCAAGGTTTAGGTATAGTTTGTCTTATTATTAGAGCGGGTATCGTCTGCTGAACTCACTACCTTAAAATAAAACAGCTAATTAGTTAGTTATTTGCCCGTAAAATTCCCGTTAAAATATTACTTGTAGTCCGTTGAAGCTGTTAAGACCTTGCTAGGTTAATAGTATAGTCATTTCTAAAAAAAAGAAAAACCGTTCAAATAGGTCCAGCCATTTCGGAGATTATCCGGAACAAATAAACAAACAGACATATCGACAGAATTAAAAAAAAGATGTTGATATTTGTAGCACCGCAGATATATGTATTCATCAAAAAGTTATTATTCCAATATTATATACACACACTTTATTCTTATAATACACAACATATCACAAACCAAAAATTCGGAACAAAACTAACGTAGAATAAACTTTTTGAGGAGTTTTTGATGGTATTTCAACCTGTCATGTAGGGGATTTTATATTTTATTCATAATCTTATGTTATTTGATCTATATTGTGTTAAGTTGGCGGTGTTTTATGTAATATGGTTTGTTTATTGTGCAATAGGGGAAAATAATGAAAAATAATGCCACGGAGCATGTATTCTGGGGTCTTGAAAATTAATAAGATTAAAATTTACGAAATATTATATAGAATATTTGGCGCTTATACCTTTACATTAACTTAGACTTAGAAGAAAACTGGGTAGAGAATACATAAGAACTACCTATATTGACAACTTCAGAATTGGCAGTATGGATTAATTCCTTCGCCTGTATTGATGGACGAATATTATTACTACTAACCTTTTAGAATAGCAGCACAAAATAGACTTTTAAAATGTTTGCGATAGCAACGTACTACGTATAATCAAAAATTGGAATTAAAACTAACGTAGAACAAACTTTTTGAGTAGGAACACAAAATAAACCATGAAAATATTTACGATAGAATGTTATCGCGTTACCATGGCAACGCATATATATAACGCAGCGGATGCTTTAAAAATAGCCCGATTTTGAGACATTCTTCATTAGTACTCCGCTCCTATTGGTTTTAACGTAATAATATGTACGCTATAGCCATCCTCAATAAATGAGCTATTTAACACTGAAAGAAACTTTCAAATCGGGCCGATAGTTCTTGAGATTAGCGCGTTCAACCAAACAAACAAACAAACTCTTCAGCTTTATAATATTATTAATATTAATATTTTTATATTTGTTAGATAGTATACAGTTACAAATATATAAACCATGCAAAATAATAATATCTATGTGACTGTTACTTTTACTTTGGTCGGACGTGCTTTTCTTTCAAAGCATAGGAATATTCGTCGTGCACGCAGTATTTAAAGCCTAATAGCAGAGCGTACAGTGATGAATAGCAAAGTGAAGTGGAGCGTACATATTAAGGAAACTATGATTTAAAAATCTATGAACAATTGACTGAAGATATAGTAGTAGTAATAATATTCGTCCAATAGGACAGGCGAAGGAATTAATCCATACGGCCAATTCTGAAGTTGTCAATATAGGTAGTCCTTATGTATTCAGTTTTCTTCTATGTCCAAGTTAATATAAAGGCATAAGCGCCAAATCTTCTATATAATGTTTCGCACATTTTTATACAACTTTTTCATCCTCTCAATCTTCGAGTAATCATAAAACAAAATTGTTCAAATACCTCCAAGCGTGGAGCTTATAAAGTCGATAAACGTTTAAAATCCAAGACAAGTTAGGAGGTCGATATTAAAGTAAAGTGTCGTGCGATTATTTCATTGTTCCAACATGATGGTGGCACCCTTATTAGAACTTTCAATAAAATTTTTGTGGCATCTCAGAATTCATACTCCGTGGTTTTATTTTCCATTCACTCTACTCATGCATAATAAACGATGTCTGAAGATACAATCACTTTGTTTTGCTAAATTATCTTTAATTTCATTCAATATTACAGTTTTCTAACATGTTGTGCCGACCCTACGTAGGTGGGATAAGGGTAATGATGATGATTACAGTTTTCTAACCAATAGAAAGTGTGATTAATATTATATTAGTTATGTAATTGAGAACAGTGAAACAAATGAAAAATATCTACTGAATTAATTATTCTACTCAGTCACTGCCGTCAAGACAATATTTTCCTAGAAGGAAACGGAAACACTAGTAGTGAGTAATTACCGCAAGACAAAATGTGAACTTGAGATTTACTAAGTGAATTACTTATCTGAAATTAGTTTTCTTATTTTGAGGAGAATGGTTATATTTGTTAAATTAATTTCAATTTGTGTTGCATTTGATTTTCGTTTATTTATCACCGTAACAGAGTACAATATTGAATTTTTTTTATGAAACCGAAATTGCAGACAACAACTTGATAAAAAAATAACTTAAAATTATCTGTAATTTCTTAAATGGAGTTTATGGCGAGATTGTAGTCTGTCATGTATTGGTTTTTATATTCTATTCATAATCTTGTGTTATTTGACTCTATATATTTTCAATTTGGTATTTTTTTACGTAATATAGTTATTGTGCATAAGTGAAGTGAATGGAAAATAATACCACGAAGCATGAAATTCTGAGATACCAAAAAAACTCCCTGGAAGGTTCTAACAAGAGATGCAACCATCTTGCTAGAATATTGATTCACACAACGCTTAATAATGAAATGATCGTACGACGCTTGTAATATTATTGACTACGTGACAATGGCAGTAATAATCTGAAAGATTGATTGCCAAAAATGAAGTTAATTTTTTTTTCTTCAATAATAATAAATCCTAACTAGTTAAGTTGCATTGTACGCCCTGTAAAAATATTTTTTAAGAAAAATGTGACTCCATTTGCAGTCTTATATATGCTCATAACCGAAAATAGGTAATGCCTCCATTGACAGGTACGTTGAGGATGTGATTTTATTGGTTTGTTACTTACGATTTTACGATTTCAGTGAGAGTGATGGAGACCCACTTCCCCCACCTTGCCCTCTTCCTTTCCCCCCCTCTAAATTTCCCCTTTTCCCCAAGCACAGGTTGGTAATGCACTTGCGACTCCCTTGGTGTTGATAGTGTCTATGGACGGTGGTGATGGTTTAACATCAGGTGACCCGCCTGTTCGTTTGACTACTATGATATAAAATATGTGTATATATACTAGCTGTTTTGGCGGACGTTATCCTGCCTTGATAATACAAAAATACTTACAGTCAACCGTATCACCACCTACCGGGTCCAATTGTGAATTGAAACCATTCTCGAATTTATTGCAACACACACCCAAAAATTCATCAAAATCGGTCTACCCGTTTGGGAGGAGTTCAGTGATACACACGTAATAAGAAATTTATATATACAGATATAAAACAGTTGGTCGTTTTATTGCGACAAACATTGCGAAACAACCGCGTTGTTATGAAAATTTCTAATTAGAGGAATTATGTTTTGTGTGCTCGTACGTTGCGCTGCGTGTTTGTTTATGACCTCACGTATGCCCAGCACTGCAAACAAAGACTAATCGCAATAATTAAGCGCTCCTTGCCCAGCATAATAAGAGACTGAAGTGACTCATTTAATTTACGCCTTCCGATCTTACGAGTGGGGTGAATAAAAAGATCCTCGTGGAAAGTTGTCCGTAATGTAATTTAATTAACTGAATGAATGCATAAATTGTTTTCAACTGAGTCTTCTCCGTGACGATAACTCACGAGCTTGAAATTAATTCAATTTAAGATCACAATTGTTTCTATCGCTTGATTAGGTAATTTGTCGACGATGTATGAACATAATATTACCAAAGTTGTATTGTTGGAGTAACAAAAAGTGTACTAACAAAGCTTCAATAAGCAATTATTTATGATATTGATATTATAAGTAAAATAAGAATTTAACGAGCAGAGATCATACATCAAAACTATTGAATTATGATTGTATTTTTTTTAAATCACAGGACGCAAACGAACAGGTCGGTCATTTTATGTTAAGTGATCACCGCCGTCCATAGATACTAGCAACAACATGGGAGTCGCAAGTGCATTGCCAGTCTGTGTTAGGGTGGTGGAGGAAGGAAAGAGGAGAGGGGAAAGGTGAGGATAGGTGGGCCACGTCGCTCTCACTGACCGAACGAAACGCAACAATGCAAGTACTGTTCCTTCACGTCGGTTTTCTGTGAAAGGATGGTACTACTAAGGGTGAGCCGACCCATTCATACTGGTACCAGTTATAGCTTCAGCGTGGCTTTACCACCTATTATATTATTGACATAATAACAAAGTTTGAATTTCATCAAAACATTAAAGTGTTATTATAGGTTGTAGATAATATTTGGAAATTAACTTTATATCTATAATATTTATGGCTCTTCACAGAACTTGTTTTAAAGTATTTAAGTATACCTTTAAGGAGGCCTTTACCCGAGAAGGGGTTCTGGAAGAGTTAAAAAAAAAAATTATATACAAGTAATTACATGTTAAAATTAGAAACCTAAGTAGGTTAAGTTTAAAATACGAATTAATACTGTATACAAATAGATCTGTTTATTTGTTTCCACGCAATACAAGGCTTTTTATTTTAATTTTATTTATTATTAAATGTGTAGTGTCACGCTGTAGCTCTATTACTGGTTTCAGCATAAATGCGTCGGCTTGTCCGGGGCAGTATCACCCGACTCACACAAACACCGATGTGAAGTAACAGGACTTGCATTGTTGCGTTTCGTTCGGTCAGTGAGAGCGCCGAAGGCCCACTTCCCCTCTCCAACATCCCACCTCTCCCCAGTCCTTTCCCCATAAACACAGGCTGGCAACGCACTTACGACTCCCCTGGTTCCGACACAATACATATAAGAGTTGTTGAGGTATATATGCTTGGTTCATATATATGTTGCAATAATTCATATAAGTATGAATATTCAGCTTTTCTTAGGTTAGCTCAGGTATATCGAGAATTGCATGAATCAGGCTACAGCCCCAGCCGAGTTGTGCGGTGCACCGTTGAGTTAGTTGTCAAAATAAAACCCGCTAAGTGTCTTAAGCGCTCACCTTAGTAATCCAGTGAACTTGCTAGGACATAATGTAGTCAATTTGAAAAAAAGACTTCCCTTGTGTTGCTAGTGTCTATGGACGGTGGTGATCACAACATCAGGTGACTCCCCTGTTCGTTTGCCGTCTATAATAAAACAATATCTAAGTACACCACATATAAGTGTACCCCTACAAATAAATAAATACACACGTACGTGAATAATATATTCCTGTACACCATTTAGTACTTTTCGCTAATATAAAACCGAGTGAGAAGAGAATTTTCATCCATCAATAACCTTAAATTTACACATAAGTTATTTACGTTCTGCTTATCGCTAAATAAAGGTTAATGTAAAAAAATATATGTGTGTTCGTGTTGCCTAACTCAATTTACTTCGAGAATATCGTTTGATGAATTATTAAATTTTTGACAAAACCTCCGGCACACTCGAGCGTCAAGGAGGTATGTCGAATTTGTAAAGTTAAACTTAAGATATGAAAGTATAATTAAATATTTGCTCGTTAATCGAATAAACGACGGTTCGCTTCGTTTTGGGTTCACTGAATAGTGAAATAGATTTTGTAATTGTAACTCGAGTAGGTACTAGACAACTCGTCAAGTCGATCAATGTCTACCTTGGAATAGAGTATTATATAATGGTTAAATGAAATCTGATCATTTACTTTAACTAGAGATCGTCGACTAACAATAAAGCTCGTTAATATCTACTAGACAAAAAACTACCTACTTTTTTACCAACTTACATATAGAAGACCAGTGTGGTCGAGATTCAACTGTAATTCATCATTCTATTAAGCTTCAATATTATTGCAGTTTTTTTGCCGAAGAGTGTCAAATATTGTGCATTAGAACAAGGGTCATAAGGTGTGACGAATAAAGTCTGTATCTTAAGAATATTGTAGTGACGTACCTGCTATGCTGTGTTGCTGGTCGAGGTGTCAAGTCGCAGTATTCCTGATACATCATATTCAAGGCGCTGGTTGTGTTGTTCCGTGTACAAAACGATCGGTAGGGTGTCGTTACTCGCGAATGTATGTGTTTTGGGGCTCGTAAAACCGCCAGGAGAAAATAGTGACTTTCGCGTAAGACCACTCAAGGGACTGATGTTATTTTTGAATCGACAAGGTTGCACGGGTGTACGCGCGTGTGCTTCAATGGGCGTGTAGTAAAGTCCGTCAACCACATTCCTTTTACGAACTATGCACAGTTTATTCTCCGGTGTTTACCACAACATATTTAATATACCGTAGGCATATGAAAGTTTAAAATGAACATAAAAAGGGAAGAAAAATTATTCTTGTTACGGCGAATACGTAACAGAGACTCACAAATAAAGGATCCGATTTTTGTCGATGGTAAGGAAAAAAAGTGAATCCATTTTTTTATTGATAATACTGAAGCTCATACTACTATATAAAAAAAAGAAAATGAGTTGGCAAACAGAGGAGAAAAATCTAGTTATCTGTTTTGTCTTTTCATATATATTTATTTAAATTTCTTAGTTACTTTTTAGGCTCGTATCAACCTAAATTGCGTGACATCTAAGCTAGCTCAGAGGTTGTCGTTCAGACATAACATCTATAGACGAACAATCGCACCCTATTAATAGCATAACAGTGTTGGTGTATAAACTCACTGTCACATCTTTTTTTCTCGAACTGATTATGCTATTGATCTAGAAAGGTTTTAACAGACCTACACACAGAACTGAAGTATACATTAATATCTTGTAATCTCCGTTTGTCTAGTTACCGTAAGTTAAAAATTCGTTGTCAGTCACTTATACGTGTTACTCGCCAACTGCACCTGAGAGACGGATCTTTTCTAAACCTATATAGCTTGTTACCATTTTATCTTATTACTATTGTTATTTAACACAACAAGTGATTTGTTGTTAAACACTGAATTTAAAATTAAAAAAGGAAATACCTTTTACCAACATAGGGCGCTTTAAGATCTTGTTAATAATTTAATGCGGTTACTTATCCCGGTTTTATTGTTTTTTATTGTAACTGAAATATTGTTGAATATTTTTTGTTAATTATTGCTAATATTGATAATTCAAGAGACATAAATAATATATAAATGAAAAAATAATAATAAAACAAGTAATTGTACAGAATACAGAATTTTACTATATTGCATGCATATTTAGATATAGTTCTAAAATATTATTATAAAAAGCACTTAATTCACGTTTTCTTTTATGTAACTATAAGGCTCTGTATTTACTATTTGTAAATAGTGTAGTGTAGTTAATAATAAAAATAGTGTAGTTGTAAATAATGTGGTGAAAACATATATGACAATGAAGCAACTTATTTTTATAATACGAGATGAATGTATATAGTTTTAATATGATGTACTTATACAATTTAGTCCTTGTAATAAACTGCAGCTATATGAACAGAAAGAAAAAATAATATGAACAAAATAAAAGTGTATCTCAGCCTATTTCAAATGTAAATCTCTGTCGTTGTAACGGGTTGGCTCTTCTAAAAAATAAGACGTAGGTTGGCGAGATTGTCGCTTCTTGCTTTCGTTGACTTGGAAAATTTCTGAGACGACGCTCTCAAACCCTCTGTAGGATTTGTGAGGAGTTTATGTGTCGCCCTGAGAGAGAAAAGTTAAACAATACACGGATAGATGTTTATATGAGAGAAATTGTCGGAGTTACTTGTAGTGTGTCTTGGTACTGTGTGGCAGCTATGACTCAATTGAACGTAGGATTTTCTCATTATTCCTTTAGAAAATTGATATTGATTTTTCTTTAACAATACTGCTGAGTGCTTTGTCCATTGTATTTCATATTGGCGGATATGGATTATTTAGATACAAAAATGCTTCTAACTAGTATATAATATGAACTGAAAGATAACTTCTACTTCATTATATTAATCTTAGTTTAGAAAAGTTATGATTTCCTTCAGCATGAATGGGTCGGTTCGTCCGGGGTAGTACCACCCTCTTAAAGAAAACCGACTTGAAGTAACATTGTTTGGATTGATGTGTTTTGTTCGGTCATTGAGAGCGTCAGAGGCTTACCTTTCCTCATCTTGCCTCCCTCCTTTTCCTTTCTCACTTCCCCTCCCACAACACAGGCTGGCAACGCACTTGCGATTCCCCAGGTGTTGCAAGTGTCTATGGACGGTGGTGATCACTTAAATTCAGGTAGTCCACCTGTTCGTTTGCCTCTTATGATATAAAAAACTGAAGTACTTAAAAGTGTTTAGAAAACTGAATACCCTTTAGAGATGTATACCGTTAAATAAATAAAACCAATAATTTTAATAACTCCAGGAAAATATTTGGAGTTTGGAGAGGTCGGTGAATAGTTTAATAATTCGCTGAACGAGAGTTAACGCGACGAAATGTATATTTCATTAAAAAAATACCTTTCTGCCTCTTCATCAGTTTAAGCGTATTGATCGTTAACTCAACATTTTTATGAAAGCGTATTTTTATCGCATTACACGGAAAATCCGAATGTAATTGACGAACAGATTATATTATATCCGACGCCGACTCGTTAAACGAGTAATGTAGATTAACCAAAAAACGTGATTATTGCAAAATTCAATATGGACATCTATTGTATTCTCTCTGTATAACTCATTAGCTACTGTTTCCAAACCTGACGGGTATTATTATTGTTTTATGATAAATTAAAAACCTAATAATTTAAGATTATGTAAGTAAAAAAAACATACTTTACATTATTATACTTTCCTTTCAAATAAATAAACGTTTTGAGTTTAAAATTGAAGGATTTGTATGTAATGTCAAAATAACAGCATTTTACTAAATGGATATGAAAGTATATACCTATATTATATTCTAATTATAAAAAATAACAATTTCTAAAATTTTTGACGATCAGTCTGTTTGTTTCGGGAAATCTCCGATTTTTACAAAACTTTCACTAGTAAATAGCTAAAGTTATAGGAAGTAACTAGACTAAATTATTTTAGACTATACGTTACCCAGAAATTCGTCCGCGTAAAATATCCAAAACGGTTTAACCGATTTTTAAAGTATACACGACATTTCACAAATTGTGAAGAATTGAAAAGCTTGAAAATAGAATGCAAGTTATTAGTTTTTGTATGGAAGCAAATAGTAAAGATAACAGATTTATATGAATGTATAGTTTGAAATTTTCATAAGGAGTATCATATATACTGTTATTATTAAGGGGGTTGTATAGTGGATTGAAGTTTTAAACATGTTGCTGATGGTAAATCCTATTAGGCACACCGTTAGTATTTAATATATAAGAATAAATGTTTGGTTATTCGTATCTTATCTGCTGTCAAGCAATTCGTCTGACTATAGACCTTTGTTAACTTATTGCTTATACTTCTACGAAAATTATAGGCATAGTATAATTAAGTTACAGTAGATGGCGTGCGTGTCGTACTTACAAATATATTTGAAACTACATCTTCTTATATTTTACATTTCTTTAATTAAAATTTAAAAAACGCATTCAAATTTGCGGACTTTAACTAGCAATAACGAAACACATATACATATATATGTATAGTTCAAATTATGTCCAAAAAACTTCAAAGTAGTGTATGTATGTAACTTTAAAAAAAAAGATTATTTAATAATATCGTTTAAAAATGCCAACTACACTTCAAAGGTAAAACCGTATCTACGTACAAAATTTCATTCAAATAATTTAAACCGTTTTTGAGCAACCAATTACATTTATTATATTTTTATAAAAGACTCGTTCATGTAATAGTATCACATCTGCTTTATGTCAATACTATGGTTTGAATAATAATTGTTTTTATACGTTTCATCTTCATAAATAGAGTTAGGAGATAAAACTGTATATTAAGGATTATAGGTCCTTTGCCTATGCATCAATAGTCTCCTTTTTATATATATGAAAATAGTATAAAAATATAAGATGTTTATTTGTTAAAATGGTAGGTTTAAATTAATAATTATGGTTATAGAATCGCTAAACAACGAGAATACACAAAAACAGATTCAAAGTGTATCTCGGTATCCAATATAATAAAAGAAATCCGTGCAAATCTATAATATTGTAGCAACACGTTCGTTTTACAATAGCAAAGTGGGAATACCTGTTCAATGACAAACGTCCCAGTGCTCAACAGAGAAAATGCATTTACGCTCGCAATACAAAATTTACACTATATTCTTCTATATTCCCAATAGCAGCGGAAACTATGTAAAAGCAAATGTTTATAAACAGAATTCAAACATGCAAAATATAACACATTGACTGTAATTTAAAAGTTGCAGTTTTACTAGAGAAAATATTAAAATTAAATTATTATAAAATGTAGGTGTTATTATATTTATTATATAACTATTTATGTGACATAGAATATCTTAAAAAAAACTATTAATTCATAGCTTCAGACATGTAGATTCTACGAAATGGATCATAGTTTATTAAATAGGTCGTGTAAGTTAATAGAATTAAATAAAATGACATTCAAAAGTTGAATCTTAAAAACTTTAATCTAGAACGTGTTATTTAATTCGACGATTGATGGATTTAAATCTAACATTTTATTTTATGTGGAAAGGTTAAAGTTAACACGCAGGCGACCTACCTGGGTAATTGCAAAGGGGTATTATCATTGTTGCAAACTTTGAAGAGCGTATTTCAGTTTTTTTAAAGCTCCAAGCATCAGGTTCGAGAACCAACCGTGCTGGCTAACATATTTCACAACCGTAGCATTTGATAGACAGGTTCCGGAACAATTTTAACATTGTCGCGAATTTGCTAGGATTGTTTGAGATATAAGGATGAACAAATAGCCAAGTAACTATTTTTAAATTCTCCAAAATATCTAGTAAATAAATAGAAGACGATAGTAAACTGAGTTCAGTTGTTTTTACAAAATTGATGCTTGTTGTTAAATTATGATCAGAGAAAAATAATGAGGCCATATACAAATAATTTTAATATTTCAATAATGATAAGTATCACAATCGATAACTTATGGTTCCGATCATCTACTTCAGTAAATATATAAGATACGGTTTCCATGTTAAACGCTTGAACTTCTTTATAGAGCGAACAACAAAATAGTTCCTCTTGCTGTATCGGTAATCGATAACCATTTCCTACAGTCTGCGTAAAGTAACCATCAACAATATGTCCCGTCTTTTCAAAGTCCCAACTCCCTGATACTCAACAGTTGAGGTGACCATGTTTAAGTACATATCATTGAGATAATGGAGTTCTTCTACAGTATTCATGATATGTGAAAATTAAATTAGGTATTTATTTTTATGATTTGGTCTTTTTTTTAAATCATTTATAAATAACTATAGTCGTTTTTTAGAACTGACTAACTCTATAGACTAGAAGGACATAAACAATTTCGCCAAGCTTGTGGACGAGCGTAGTAAGTACTCAGCTAAAATAACAACAAGCTTAAGGGTCACTAAGACTTTGTAGGTGACTGAGCCACGCTGATGCTATAACTGGTTTCAGCATGAATGGGTCAGCTCGTCTGGGGTAGTACCATCGTCTCACAGAAAACCGACGTGAAGTAACAGTGCTTGCATAGTTGCGTTTCGTTCGGTCAGTGAGAGCGCCGGAGGCCCAACTCCCTGCCTGTCCCTTCCCTCTCTTCCCATTCCTCCTCCTCCTCCCTCAGCGCACTTGCGGCTCCTCTGGTGTTTCTGGTATCTATGGACGGTGGTGATCACTTAACATTTGGTGACCCATCTGTTTCTGTGTTTCCTATGATATAAAAAAGAGGTCGAACCTCAGTTGGGCCGTTGCCTTGCATGTCGTCTTGCATGAACGTGTAGGTGTATTTGTGACCGAAAAGTGTTGGCTCAATCTAAGTAACTAAGAAAAATACCAAAAAATAAAAAAACATTGAAACTAACCTTTGAAACTATTGTGTGTGTATAGTATATAAAATAATTAATGTATTTTGCGATTGTAAAAAGGTTTTCCAGGCTAAGGCTGAGAAAACAATATTAATAAAAAACAGCAGTGACAATAATTTTACAGCGATCAGATTTTATGTTCAATTTTCTTAGGCGTTTATTCTGTATATTAGTACTAAATGTAAGTAATTCTTACAAATCCATGTAACTGTGTGATTATATGATTCATACGCTGAAATACATACATACATAAAAATAATAAAATATTTTTAATCCATGCTTCAAAATTTATTTAGTTCATGTATGAAGAAACTTGTATTGATTTTCCTGAGAATTGTAGCAAACGTTTGAATAATGATATATAATACGTCTCGCCTTATTACCAGTCCCGACTTAATTCGAAGAGAATCATGACAAAATATAGGGGGATTCATTTGTTCTTACGCTTTATGGACTTGAGACCTAATGCTGTTACATGTTTTCTCATAATTAATATATTTTCAAGACAGCTAATTAAGCTATTAATATTGGTTAGCAATAACACGTGAAGTAACAGTGCTTGCATTGTTGAATTTCATTCTGTCAGTGAGAGCACCTAAGGCCCACCTCTCCCTCTCTCTCTTTCTTCCCTCCTCCTCCCATTTCCCCACCAACACCGGCTGATAATGCACTTGTGACTTCTCTAGTGCTACTATAATGTTTTTGGACAAAGGTGATCACTTAACATCAGGTGACCCATCTGTTCCTTTGCCTCCTATGATATTAAAAAAGTTGATCGAATACCTAGTTTGTTTTACCTTAATTTCAATAACGAATAAATACAACAACATTCCAAAAATTTGAATAATTCTGATCGTAGTCTTATAAGAATAATACATCACTGAATTTCGAAACACACGGCGTCTCAACGGTTTGATGAAAGAAATAAGCTTTTGATTTTAATTAAATGCAACGAGGCAATTAATAAAGATGCTTGTAATATATAATCTCTCATCATCTTCATTATTTAAAACTGCAGCTCCAAAGGAACTTAAACATATACCCCATATTATGTTACATTCTTTGAAGTTACTTAATATTAATGTATAAATTGCGGTAATTATTTAAGTAAACAGGAGTTTTTCACCAAAAATGGCGAGTGAAGTCAGACCTCTTTAGCGATGGCCCATTAGGAACTGACCTGAATCCGTTAATGTCAACATTTCTCGTGTTTCACGAGTTACTTCGTGCACTAAGTTTGTATATTTATCAATGCCTATTTTATTAAGTTAATTCACCCCGTAAGTTATATGTTTAATTGTTTATATATTATATTGTTTTTCAGTTATTTAAAATTCGATTTTATCACAATACATATAAAGATATATTTCCGCATCTGCAGCACGAAACATGTAAATGAAGTTTTAGTTTTAAACAGTAGTATGACACAAGTTGTAAAAAAAAGTAAAGTTTTCACATTATTTCTGAGAGGACGCAAGAAGTGTTGAAGTTTACGGAGGAGGTTTAAATTGTCGCTTCGGTACTCGGAACTGTGTGTGTTGGTGTGCCATCTGTGACTCAGTGTAACGCAACGATGTGTGGATCATAGATCTAAAACAGTGAAACATTGAAAAAAACGTATTTAAAGTCTCAGAGATGAACGTTATTGTATAAAAAGGATATTATTAATCAAATATAAGTAATTCTCACAGCATAACGTAATGAAAACTCTTTAACTGCTTATATCAGCGATACTAAGCCTTTTTTTAAATGTGTCATTAACACGTGTCACTCATTGGCCGCAAACTACAAGTAATTAGGTATTAAATAAAAAAAAAAACGTAATTTCAAATTAACAACATTAATGTAGTGAAAAACGGTTGTCCAATAAAACAAGCTTGGTATAACCGTTATATCATAAGTAACGCATTGTGGGCGGGTTATATGGAATCTATTTAATTTACTCAGCGGGCTCAAAGTTTTGCTGATAGACACAAAATTTAAAATAAAGTATCATCAGGTAGGTCAACTACAAAGACCCGATGAGCCGCAGGTTGAGTATAGCTGGCTACCGCCTTCAAGTTGATTTTTTTAATGTTTATCAATCAATTTGATAGATTAATGTGTTTGAGCTTTATTTAAAAATGACTATTGTAAAATTTTGGAGATTAAAAAAAAATCCATGTGTTGATAACTATATTTCCATATTACTGTTCTTTGTGCGTAATATAGTGTATAGTCATCGTTATTTGTTAGCATTAACTAAGTATATTGTTTCCTTAAGTTTGGTTTAACTACACAAGTTAGAATGTTGTTACCGGCCCCAATGGAATACAACAGAAGTCTTTATTAATTATTTCTGAATATCTTATCTTTTCCTGATACGGTCGAATAATTTCATGACATGAAATATCTAAAAAAAAATATGATAGAATTTGTGCTTGAGTGAAAAACAGTCAAGGTATAAATAAGTATTTTTTCCAATCTATATATCTTTATTTTTTTGTATGGTTGAATATGCTAATCTCAAGAACTACCGATCCGATTTGAAAAATTCTTTCGTTGTTAGATAGCTCATTTATCAAGGAATGCTTTAGGTTACATAGCATATAAAACCAATTGAAACGGAGCACCAATGAAGCGTTTCAAAATCGGGCTATTTTTTCCTTTTGAGAGCTTCCACTGCCTGTTAGCATTAGTATTATATACTTTGCCATGGTAACGTGATAACATTCTATCATAAATATTTTCAGAGTTTATTTTGTGTTACTACTGAAAAAGTTTAGTAGTAATAATATTCATCCAATAAGACAGGCGAAGTAATTAATCCATACTGCCAATTCTGAAGTTGTCAATATAGGTAGATCTTATGAATTCATTAGCCAGTTTTTTTCTATGTCCAAGTTAATTTGAAGACATAAGCGCCAGACCTTCTATATAATATTTCGTAAAATTTTATCTTCCTAATTTTTAAGATCGCAGTATTTATACTCCGCGTGGTAATATTTTTCATTCATTTCACTTATGCACAATAAAAGAATCATATTAGACAAAACACCACCAATTTTACACAATACAGAGTCAAGTAACACTAGATTATGAATAAAATATAAAAATCCATTACATGGCAGACTGAAATCCTGAGAAAAACTCCTCAAAAAGATTATTCTGCGTTAGTTTTGTTTCCAATTTTTGATCTGTGATCTATTACGTATTATAAAAATAAAGTGTGTGTATGTAATATTAAAGTAAATACTTTTTGGTGTATACATATGGCTACTAATAACAACATTTTTAATTTTTATTTTGTCGATATGTTTGTTTGTTTATTTGTTTCGGGTATTCTCCGAAACGGCTGGACCTATTTAAACGGGAATTTTACGGGCAAATAACTAAATAATTAGCTGTTTTATTTTAAACTAGCGGGTTCAGCAGACACTACCCGCCCTGATAATAAGACAAACTATACGTAAACCTTTTCCAAGAATCATTTTATACATTAGTGAAAACAGTTTCTGATCTTATACCGCACAGACATACAGAGAGACGTGGCAGAGAACTTTGTTTTACACTATGTGGTGATGAACTATTACCCGTGCATTCGTCTGTGTGAAATCGATCAAAAATATGTTGTTCACCGTAAACATGCGCGTGAGACGTGCGCTGTACTGGACTCCAAGAATAGATATAATTGAAAGTCACGTGTTTATATGCGATTTACATTATAGCAACGTCTATTAATACATTAATTACATCGACAATATGGGCATATTATATCTATATAATAAAAGATTTAACACATATTATTAGATAATGTATAGCTTAATATTTTCATTACTTTCTTATATAGTGTAAGTGAGCACTGAATATTGTAATTTAAAGTTCCAGTTATGTGGCTGATGTTAATTTCATCCCATTCGACACATTGTTAGTATTCACATATATAATGTACATGTTACCTGTTACAGTAGATGATGTGCGTGTCATACTTACAAATATTTTTGAAAGAGTATTTCTGTAATTTACACATATAATGAAATTTTACATTTATTTAGAATATATCTCTTATTTATTTAAAAAAAAAAGGATAAACAGTACTACATCAATTCCTATACTTTGTTACTTTGTGATTTCTTGTTTCAATACTTTTTACGCTATACCCAATAATGCTTTTTGTCATACGAAGAACATAAAAAAGAATAGAGGAAAAAGATTACCATTAATGAAAGCTTCCCTTGGCAAACGATTTATCTCCCCCTCGTTATCCCTCAAGCTTACGCTACCTATTGATATATTTATCTCTGATACTTGGAATGTACTTAGTAGAGTATCATAATTAATAAAATCAACTCTATTCATTCTGTTAGAACTTTAATAAAAATGTTGTTACAATTATCAATATGAAGCTAATGATTGGTTTTAAATAGTAGTGTTTTTAATATATTATAGTCCTAAAATGGTACAGTTGTATTGTTATGACTTATAAATGAAATTTTCTAATATCCTGGGACTATATACCTTGAAAATTATACACGTAATCATAGTTCATACTAGATTATACTCATCAACTTTTAAAGAATCATAGTTCATACTAGGTTATACTCATCAACTTTTAAAGCTTATACGAATTAAATATAGTTGTATTACAGTTGGAAGACTAGAGATCTCACGATGATTTAAATCTATACTATTATCATTATTATTATAAAGAAGTAAAGTTTGTGAGTTTGTAACGTTGTGACGTTGTAGGGGTAATCTCAGGAACTGCTGGTCCTAGAATTATTTCAATGTCATATAGCTCATTTATCGACTAAGCTATATATCATCACGCTAAGACCAATAGGAGCGGAGCACCATTGAAGGATTTATTTAATGGGGGGTGAAAGGCAATTTTAAATTTTTTGTATTTCTTTATTTAAATTATCAACATTAGTGTAATTTGTATATCTAATTGTACTCGGATCAATAATTATATATGTTACTAACCTATATCCGTGACTTCGTTCGCGTGGAATAAATACTTTGGGCTAACTAACTCGTAGCGGAATTTGTCTTAGCGTGATGATATAACTATCCTCGATAAATGACAACGTTGAAAGAATTTTTAAAATCTGACCTGTAGTTCCTGAGATTACCCCCTACAACGTCACAAACTCACAAACTTTACCTCTTTATAATATTAGTATAAATTATGAAGTCTACTTGACAAATCAAATGTATGATGAGCCGCAAAATGTTCACAGGCCCCTATACTACGCGTTACTAGTATAACGCAAGCTACGCAAGCGCTATACGGCCGATCACGTTTACTAATATATCATCACGACAGATTATATAATTTATCTCCTGTCAATAATACCGCTCAAAGTACCCAAAAAAGTTTTCACTTCAAAAAATTAAATATAGAAAATCTCGTAAACGTTAAAAAAGTTATTCTTATGCACATCGAAGTTTTCCAATAGTTCTCGTTTCGAACAGAGTTGATGAGGTAGGTTGAAATTTAAACAAAGTTAGTTTGTTGCGGTTTCCGAACACGGATAGCCACTCAATCGTTGAGCAATCCGCGATGGCCTGGAACTTGCACAATCGGTACAGTTTTATTGACGAGAAAATAAGAACTAAAAGAAATTCATAATATCTCACCAGAAAGGTTTGTTCAAAGTTCAATATGGACGTATTTTACGAGTCTAGGACTTCGTCTGCGTTATTACTGCTTGTCTCGTTTGCTTTCGGAAAATGTAATCCATTGAACTACTTTCTAGTTTCCCGGATATTAACGAGAAACTATGCTTTGAAAACCATTGTAATAATACTGAGTGTACTTTGCTTTGCTCTGCAAATAGCCAGCTTGAAACGTTGTAATGATTTCAGTTTTATTGTTATTTCTGTTATAAAACTGTATTTAATTACTTGGTCATCTAAAATATTTTCAGATAGCTTACTGCTAATCTTCTATAGATATAAGAATGTAAATGAAACGTGTTTATATTTTTTCGATTTTCGTGACAAATAATTGTTGCAGGTGTCTGGGAATAACTAGTAAGATAAATTTCAATCATTTTTAGAAATGTATCTCAGTCTATTTGTATAAAAATAGTTGCTAAGGCACCGGGTTCACAATAAAGAAAATTATAAAGTATATCTTCGAAAATAATTTAGATTATGTTTCTTTAAAATAGCTTCGGTCTCTCAAAAGTTATTGTAATTTTAATGACGATGCCACATTAATGTAAATGCCAGAGAAAAATTGTTAAAAAAATTGACACTAAACGTTCAGATGACTTTATTAATCACTGTTTTTACATAAGGTTCCACATGGACGAAGTCACGGGCAGACGCTAGTCGTATAATATATATGAAATTGCGAGTTCCGTAAAAGAATTTTGATACATTTAAATCACGTTTACCTCATATAAATTTATAATCGCGGCTATACGACCCGTAAGAGTAATTCAATATTAGATTTTCATTCACAGGGTGGGTAAAAACGGTGAAAATAATTGGCATCGTTAACACCCGGAGCAAATTGGACCGGACCCCAATGTACGCCTGATAACATCAAAGAGTTAATCATACTGTAGAGGTTTAATTGTATCGCCACTACCGGAATACGAGATCAAAACTACGGTAATTATATGACATACTTTGATTAGTGATCGAATACACAATTTTCATTAAGGCAACTTCTGTGAAGTTTATTCGATTTGACCTATGCCTCAGTGAAAGTTGTTTTATTTATGAAAGCTACCTTATATCCTTTTTATACAGAACTCTTGATCGGTTGAGTTGTTAAGACTTTGAAGCGTTATAAACATTTACATTAAAGATTAGGATAGTATACAAATCTATAATATCAGTAACTATTTCTATCATAACGTTATCTATAATAATATAATGCTGTTAAACGTTAAATATCTGCCGAAATCTGAACAATATGAAAATTTAAGCGAGAAATTCTACCAGACTAAATTATTTTACTCCTCGTAAACATTTTGTTTTGGTTATCAGTATATTCAGACTATAATATTTTTTGCGGTAGTTGTTTTTATGTATATATAAATAAAATTATAGCGGTCAGTGTGTGCTATTATACCTAAAAAAAGTGTGTGTGTACTTATGTAAAAGCGTTAGAAGTTATACTTCTTTGGCTTAACAAGATAAAAATGTTTTCAAAAAATTTATCTTTCGCCTTATTCTACGTTTGTAGGGAAAACGACACTAACAATAGAAAAAAGGTATTTAATACATTGAAAGTTTTAATACAAAGGATTACAAACAACAATCACAAAGGAACAAAATGTTGACTATGGCTAACTTCAGGGTGTCGGTTTTTCGTGACGGTGTGCGCGCGCATCGTAATAACTTCAGGGTGTCTATTCTACGTGACGGCGTGCGCGCGCATTTTAAAAAAATACTCTTATCATTTTTCCTATCGCGCGAAAAGAATTATAACTTCAATAAAATGATAGAGGTCTGTTGTTGTGCAAGCAACACGCAAAAACTACTCTGATACCCTTATATTTCGAACAAATTTATTTAATTTCGGTTCTAGTATTTATTTGAAACAATATCACAATACCTTAATTCAATATAAAGTAACTATTTATTAACTATGCTTTTTATACGTACTACGCGTTTACTGATGTGTATTTTCTTGCTGTAAAGAAGTGGGGCAAGCGCTATGGTGCTTACATGCACGACAACGTAGAGGAAATTGCAGATATTGGCTAGTTATATATACTTGTATAATCTTAGTTCATGGAACGATCAATAGAAAATTTTAATACAGGTTAACGTTTCCCAATAAATAGAGTCATAATAATAATATTATATAGTTGTTAAAAAATGATTAACTAGCTTATGCCCGCGGCTTAGCTCGCATTATTGTAGATTTGACCTACATAGAGTTTATTTAATAGCCCGGTGAAGCTGTAAAGACCTTGCCAGGTCAATAGCGTAATCAGTTCAAAAAAAGTTTTTTTTTTTGGATGAAAGGATTTGTGTCCTTTTTGTACTCCTAATAACGTGTATACTAAACTTAATCGGTTGAGTAGTTAAAGTGTGTAAGATTAACAAACAAACTCACTCTCACATTTATAATATTAGTAAGTACATTAATCAAACGATATAAAAATGTCTGTATTTAACAAATACATTAATGTAGCCCAAAAATAAATGCAGGTATTTATTTGACGAAAATCGAAAACCCGATGGGAATTTTATGAAAAAGGCAGCCACGGTAATCGCTTTTCGAATACATCAGTGACAGTCGAACGAAGAGGTCACGCGACCTGATAATCTATAGAACTAACACGTCTGTCTTGTCTGCCAACAAATAAACCGAATATTCTTTGATTTCAATATATATATTGTATTATTCTGTCATTTATAATATCATAACATACATTTATTAATTGTTTTTCAAGTTTTTTTCTTAGAATTGCAGGTTATTAGTATGAGTTATTATATTGGGGTTGTACTTAAATTTGATAAAATAAAAAAGCTTCAGAAACAAGATGTTTAAAAAATAATCATAATTTTCTTTAGTATATAAAATAAAAAGTCATTCAACTTGGCTTTTGTATACGAGAAAGTAAATGAAATCAATTTAATGATTATTCAAAGTAATTTTGTTGTAACTTTTTTTTATGCCATAAGGCAGCAAACAGGCAGACGGTCCATCTGATGTTAAATGGTTACCGTCGCCTATGGATAACTGCAACACCAGGGGTATCGCTGTTATGTTGCCGACCTTGGAGAGCGTGTTTTAATCCCTTTTTGAATAGCCCCATGTCATAACCCTGGGGGAACACAGTACCAGGTAACTCATTCCACAACGCCAAAGTGCGCATAACAAAGCTTCTAGAATACCTTACGGTTGTTACCATTTTGCTGGGCTTTAGCGTATGTGGATGAGCAGCCAGTCAGCGGCGGGTGGTGCGAGTTTGAAAAGGGGATGAAGGCACCATATGAAAAAGTTCGTCAGAACACTCTCCGTTGTATATGCGATACAGAACACACAGAGATCCAATGTCTCTGCGAAATTCTAATGAGTCTAGACCGCATGTCAGCTCGGGATCGTCAACAATGCGAATAGCTCGCCTTTGCACGGAGTCAAAAGGAGAAAGTTGATAGGCAGGAGTACCAGCCCAGATGTGCGAGCAGTACTCCATATGAGGACGTACTTGCGCCTTGTAGAGCACAAGTCGTTGCATTGGGGTGACTCTGTGCCGTGCGCGGCTCAACCTGGGTGGGCCCCTATGGCCCCCTGGGCCCCCCAACCTCAGCCTCAGGCTTCTTCTAAGCCTCAGGCGCCGCATAGGCGGCTTACGCTGCTTCATCATTCTCTATCACCGGTAAGATTGACTGGATGAAGCAGTTACTCCGCGTGCACGACTTGAAAGAGGTCCTCGCCTTCCAAGCCATCGTTGAGGTCGAAGAGGAGCTAGGTCTTCTCACCGCCCTAGCGCGTTTCCCGGCTATCGGAGCCACCATTCAGCACCTCGCCTGGTCACCCTCTTTTAAATAAGTATTTAAAATTCGCGGGTCTCAACAAAATTAAACCACGTGGTCTATCTCTCCCGTTTTTCAACGCGAGATCCCTTCGGACACAGCGCGATCTAGTAGATGACTTTTTGCGCGATAGACAGATTGACGTTTTCCTCATCCAGGAAACGATGTTAAAACCGAGTATGCGTAATCCGAGAATCACGAATTACTGTATAGTCAGGAACGATCGTGTCACCAGCGGGGGAGTCACCTTAATCTATTTTAGGCGCTCGTTGTACTGCATGCCGTTAGATCCGCACGCGCTAACTCATATGGAAGTGTCAGTGTGTCGTGTAGGTATGACAGGCCACTCTGATATTATTCTTGTCTCCGCGTACCTATCACCGAACAAAGAATTACTTAAATCCGACTTACAGGCATTGTTTAACTTAGGTGACTGAGTCATTATAGCGGGGGACCTCAATAGCGGGAACGTCATCTGGAACAGTCCGTGTACCTCTCGTAATGGGAGGATACTCGACGAACTAGGTGAGGCTCTCGCTTTTGACGTCATAGCCCCTCCGGAACCCACGCACTATCAAGATCACTGCCGACCGTCAGTTTTAGATGTAGCTTTATTAAAAAATGTCGCGCTTCCTGTACTACTCATATCAGTCGTACACGAACTCGACTCAGATTATCGCCCGGTTATATTACAATTAGGTCAGAATTCAGATTTCAGTCTGTCGCGGGTCAGAGTGGCCGATTACGCGAAACACCGTGAATATTTTAAAAATAATCCGTCGTCTAGCAGTTTAGACAGGATTCCGGACGTGTTGGTGTCTAAAGCCGACGCGGATTCAGCCATCGATTCCCTGGTTGATTATCTCCAGACCGCCGTCAGCGAGACCTCGAAAGAGGTACAAGCGGCGAACGAACGCCGTTTTATACTCCCTGACGACGTGAGAGCATTGATCACGGACAAGAACGCCGCGACTCGAGCTCACGACGCTTACCCGTCTGCAGAGAACCGCGAACGCCTACGTTTCTTACGGAAAGCAGTTAAGTCTCATATTTCTGAAATCCGGGGTGACAGGTGGGACAGGTTTCTGGAGGATCTCCAGCTGTCTCACCTGTCATTCTGGACCCTCACGCGAAAGTTCAAGTCAGATACGGTCATTCCAATGCCTCCTCTGGATAGAGGCCCCGGGTTGCCTCCCGCGTTCGATAGTATAGACAAGGCGGAGAGTCTCGCCGCGACTTTAGAGGAAAAATGTTCACCGAACACAGCAAACACGGACCCTACACATATTGGATCGATAGAAACCTCGGTAGAGCGTGCGCTCGCGTCCCCGCCGGCGGATACGCTAACTCCTATCACTTTTGATGAAGTATCGGATGCCATCAAGCGTCTAAAGCTTAGAAAGTCCCCAGGTCCCGATGCGATCAGGAACGAAGTACTGAGACTCCTTCCTGATCGCATTATAGCTTTATTGGTCTGCATCTTCAATGCGGCCATGTCCCAGGGCCACTTTCCAGCCGTCTGGAAGAAGGCCGTAGTGATAGGAATTTACAAGCCCGGCAAGAAAGCTACGCTTTCCGATAGTTATCGCCCCATCAATTTATTAGATACCTTAGGGAAACTTTACGAGCGGCTCCTTCTGAACCGTCTCCAGGTTACTCTCACCGATCGTAATTTAATACCACCTGAGCAGTTTGGATTTCGCGCCAAACATTCTTGCACAGATCAAGTACTCTACCTCACGGAGTACATTTTTTCTAATTTCAATAAAAATCCCCATCTGGAGCCGGATCTGCCCATGAAAGACACTAATCCGAAACGTACAATAGCAGTCTTTTTCGATGTCGCCAAGGCCTTCGATAAGGTCTGGCACAAAGGGCTCATATACAAGCTAAATCAAACCGGTATACCCGATAGGTTAGTTCACATCATCCGTGATTATCTCTCCGATAGAACCTTCCGTTTTAGAGTAGACAGCGAACTTTCATCGCCCCGTCCGATACGCTCAGGTGTGCCACAAGGCTCAATACTCGCGCCCACCCTCTTCAATCTGTTCATCAGCGACCTACCTAAGCTCCCGGGAGTTGAGGTAGGTGGTTATGCTGATGATACAGTTATCTACGCTTCTGGCTGGCGGCCGGATCACCTCAGCAATCGCATCGAAAGAGCCGTTAGCATACTCGGTGATTGGTTTCTTCGATGGCGTATAGCAATTAACCCCGAAAAGAGTGCCACGATACTCTTCGACCCTAGGACACGCGATAACAATTTAAAGCCCATAAGCCTATACAAAACCGAGATACCTTGGACCACCGAGGTCAAGTATCTCGGCGGTTTTTTTTTTTTATCTCGAACTGACTACGCTATTGACCTGGCAAGGTCTTAACAGCTTCACCGGACTACTAAGGCGAGCGCTTAAGGAACTCAACCGATTTTATATTGGCAACCAGCTCAAGGGTGCACGGCACACCTCGGCTTGGCTGTTGCCCGTTGCATGCAAAATCGCGACCTATCTTAGCTAACCTAGCTAACTATTCATATATGTTTGAGTTGTTGAAACGTATATGTGTACCAAGCATATACGCCTCAATAACTCCTCCATATATTTTTTTATCGAAAAATTGAGAGTTTTTTCAGGTCGATAAGGGAAAAAACGTAAACCCTTCCCCCAAAATGTGTAGTGTGTAGGCGTGCACGTGTGTGGAGGTGATCGTGTAGTGTTGTAGCAGTGATGTATGGGTGTGTCACCGTATCGCGCAAACAACGCACTCAAGGGCTCCCTACCGAGGGATCGAACCTAGGCTTGAGCCGCTGCCGTGGGAGGCCTAATCGGGTGTGCGGGAGCGAAGTTAACACCCAGACCGCGGCGGCGCGATCTGTGTTTACGCGGGCGTGGGCGTCAGCACGCTCTGTTACGAGGGACAGGCTGGTACTGATCGTTCGCTGACGTGATATCGTCGGGAGGGTCGGTGAAAATGTGTCGCGGACGTCTTTTATAACGTCCAGCGTTGGGCACGGGTTCGTAATTCGCGGCGGATACCACTACCGGACTGGGATGAATCGCGGCTCGCTCGAAATAGCTATCTTTAAGTGATTTTATATACGCCCAGATAGACGGCATCTCCAGGTCCCTATGGAGATCCGCCTTCCGGACGAACCAAAGAGCACCGGTGATTTTACGCAGAGCCCGGGTCTGCAAAACCTGAAGTAGATTCTTCGCGTGGGCGAAAACCGGACAACTATACGTCATAACGGGACGAATACAAACTTTATATATTGAGAGTTATGTTATGTCTGAGGGACAGTTTGCTCTTTTGACAGAGTAGGTAATGGAGGCGACCCAAGACCATAGCGGCTTTGTCTCGCACTCTCTTAATATGGGGATCGAACGTTAAGTGACGGTCTAAAGTGACGCCGATATACTTGACCTCGGTGGTCCAAGATATCTCCGAATCGTATAGCCTTATGGGCTTTAACTTTGGGCTGTGAAACCAGTCACCGAGTGTGCTAACGGCTTCTTCGATGCGATCTCTAAGAACACTCGGCCGCCAGCCAGAGGATATCGGACGGGGGTATCTCGGCGTTACACTAGACAGACACATAACATTTGATTCTCATATTAAGAGAGTGTGAAACAAAGCCGCTGTGGTCTTGGGTTGTCTCCATTATTTACTTTGTCAGAAGAGCAAATTGTCCCTCAGACATAAGCTCACATTATATAAGACTTGTAATGACGTATAGTTGACCGGTATTTGCTCACGCGAATAATTTTGAAAAGCTTTAGATTCTGCAGAACCGGGTTCTGTGTAAAATCACCGGTGCCCCTTGATACGTTCGGAAGGCGGATCTCCACAGGGACCTGGAGATGCCGTCCATCTGGGCGTATATAAAATCACTTATAAGTAGTTATTTCGAGCGAGCCGTGAATCATCCCTGTCCGTTAGTGGTATCCGCCGCAAACTACGAACCCATACCCAACGCTGAGCGATATAGAAGACGTCCGCGACACATTTTTATCGACCCTCCTGATGATATCACGTCAGCGAACGATCAGTACCAGCCTGTCACTCGAAACAGAGCGTGCTCACGCCCACGCCCGCGTAACCACAGATCGCGCCGCCGTGGTCTGGGGGTAACTTCACTCCCGCAGACCCGATTAGGCCTCCCACGGCAGCGGCTCAAGCCTAGGTTCGATCCCTCGGTAGGGAGCCCTTGAGTGCGTTGCTTGCGCGATACGGTGACACACCAATACATCACTGCTACAACACTACACGATCACCCCGACACACGTGCACGCCTACACACTACACATTTTGGGGGAAGGGTTTACGTTTTTTCCCTTATCGACCTGAAAAAACTCTCAATTTTTCGATAAAAAAATATATGGAGGAGTTATTGAGGCGTATATGCTTGGTACACATATACGTTTCAACAACTCAAACATATATGAATAGTTAGCTAGGTTAGCTAAGATAGGTCGCGATTTTGCATGCAACGGACAACAGTCAAGCCGAGGTGTACCGTGCACCCTTGAGCTGGTTGCCAATATAAAATCGGCTGAGTGCCTTAAGCGCTCGCCATAGTAGTCCGGTGAAGCTGTAAAGGCCCAAAAATTAAGACCAATAGCGTAGTCAGTTCGAGAAAAAAAATTGCATTGGGGTGAAGTACCGCCTTGACCGGTTGATGATACCTAGCTTTTTAGTTGCCAATTTAGCCTTACTTTCCAAATGAAACCGGAACTGCACATCGCTAGATATGTTGAGACCAAGGATCCCGATATTGCTAGAAATGTTTAAAGAAGTGCCCTGAAACTTTGGTGCTATGACAAATGGGGTTTTTTTCGTAGAAAACGTACAAACTTGTGTCTTTGATGGATTGAATTGGACAAGGTTTCTATCTCTCCAATCGGAGGCCTTGTCCAACGATCTTTCAATCTCTGACACAAGTTTAGTCCGGTTTTGCTCCATTAGTACCCGAGAGATATTCGCACGGCCCGAATATACGGCATCAGCGGTACTGTCGTCTGCATAGCAATGCATATTGGGGATATCCAAAAGATCATTGATATGCAGAACGAACAGTGTAGGTGACAGCAACTTTTACAAATTCTTACACTAAACTACGAAATCCATAGGGTCAAAAGTGGATTGCTACGTACAGCGATAAATAGATCCTTGTAATGTTTATTAATAATAATAAGTTGTGAAGGAACATGAAATCAGTTTAGGACACTGGAAAACAAATACAAGTTAGCAAAATGTTTATATACCGGCTAAAAGCAATTCTCTTTGCCCACAATGTTAAAATGTGATATTATCTTAACTATACCATCACTACATATTATACAACAAAGTCCTCTACCACGTCTATGTGTATATTCGCGATAAACTCCAAAACGATTGAAGGAATTTTCATACGGTTTTCACCAGTAGATAACGTGATTCATGGGAAAGGTTTTTTATTATCAGTGCGGGACAACGTCAGGTAGGTCCCGCTAGTAAATACCAAAATGAGTTTGTTTGTCTGTTACGCTTTTATGTTATAATTATTCAACCGATCACTATTAAATTTTGCACACATATTATTAGAGGTAAAAAAACATACAAGGATACACATAGGTTTTTATTTAGATAAAATGTACTTTTCTCAAGGAATACACCAAATCTATATTAGTACGAGCAAAAGCCACTCATAAGTAAAGATTGTTTGAAATGATTATTTTAAGTAAACAAAGTACAGGTATCTGGTTGAAATATATGTGTATACAAGCGGTCTCTGTGGACGTTGTCCTGCTTTGATAATAAAAAAACCTAGTAAAAGCCAATCGCAGCACCACCTATCGGGTTCAATTGAATTAAATGAATGTAAGCCATTCTCGGATGCACTGGAATACGCACTCAAAATTTCATCAAAATCGGTCCCGCCGTTTAAAAGGAGTTCAGTAACATACACACGAAACATAAGAAATTTATATATAAAGATATTCACAACCCTAGAACATCTATAATATTGTAAAACAAACAGAATTTGCCAAGCAAACAAAATAACTAACAGAGATCAATTTACAGATATAATTAGGGGGCCTAGCCAAGTTGCTTATTTAAAATCACTAACACAAACAGAAAACGGAAAAATGTATGGAGATAATTGATTATAAAAAAGCCCGTTTGTAGATATCGCTACGGAGTATTAAATGTCTTCAAATATTGCAAAAGTATGCACCATAAGCATTAATACATTACATTTTTGAATAACCGACAACTAATTTGCTAACAGATAAACTAGCTAGACTAATAACAATTTATCAAATGTTTTCAACAAGAGTACTGTACCATTCCGCGAAATTGAGATTCCAATTAACAGAGAATAAATTTCTCATCCAAAATCTAAGCTACAAACTTAATTGCTTGTAAGCGTGTACTTACTTTAATCTAATCTCCTGTCGCTTTATAGGCACTACCCATTCGGAACTTTATAAACGATTGTGAGGCCCGCTGTCACTAGGAAAAGGAATTAATCACAGCTCCGGCTAGCAGCTAATCGGGATATGTCCCAACTATATATACCCGCTTCAATTTATGAATTGATTTCTCTCTGCTCGTTACAATTCATACCTTTCTCAATCTTAATTACAACATAGTTTATTAGAACCGTTGGAATAATATTGTTGAATTAATTGTTTAGTATTTCCTTAAACGTAACAACGGAATCCTCAACAGATCTACAATCTTGTTGCTGAGTAGTTGAATATACATTTACTCTAAATAATATACATTTATACTCGGTGATTGCTTTTATATATATTGATATTTTATATATAGGTGGTAAAAACACGTTAAAACTATTACTCGTCTCGTCTACTAGGCTCGTCCGGGATAGTACCACCTTCTCACAGAAAACCGACATGAAGTAACATTGCTTGCATTATTGTGTTTCGTTCGGTCAGTGAGAGCGCCGAAAGGCCACCTCTCCTCGACTTCCTCTTTCTTCTTTCCTTCGACCCCCCCCCCCTTCCCAAAACAGGCTGACAACGCACTTGCGATGCAATTGTCTGTGGACGTTGTTGATTGCTTAACATCAGGTGAGCCAACTGTTCGTTTGCCTCCTATGATATAAAAAAAATGGTATTAATATATTATCTATGTTGGTTTTGAATTCTTCAGAACATTTAAAACCACTAAATGTTATATTTAGTACCGTATTTGAAAATTGTTGTGAAAAGTTAACATTTGTTATATATTATTTTTAATTAAAGTGAAATAATTCGAACTTTCGGAAATTACATTTCATGTATATGTCTATAATATATGCACCATTCAACTTGTATATATGTGTGTAGTAGACCTATGATTTTTTTTTATTTCACAAAGTTCTGGCTACAAAAGCGGTTTGATTCTGTTAACATTGATACGTTAAAATTGTTACTAATGTAACCTACTATATGTGAAACTAACGTGCACAATATACGAGAGCTCAAAAATTTAAGTGAAATTTAAATATTCAAATAAAATATATAAAAATGAAGATATTTTTTTTTCCTAACGAGATTTTATTGAGGCTTAAGAACAATGGAAAATATCAAATTTAGATTGTATATTATTGTATTTATGACACATTCGGTAGAGGGGCGAGTGTTGTCCAACTTTTGTCGAACACTTCGGTAGAAAGAATGTTTTGCGATTGTGCAAACGACTGCTGTTTCGTGGTACTGAAATACATAGGTATTTGTCCCAGCAGAAATGAACTGTCAATGTGATTTTATACGTATCTGTACTAATATTATAAAGAGGTAAAGTTTATGAGTTTATGAGGTTGTGAGGTTGTACCGAGTAATATCTAGGTCTGCTAAAGAGATTTTGAAAATTCTGTTAGCAATAGAAAACTACGTTATCTGTGAATGTCATAGGTTATATATTAACCCGAAAAATGTAAAGACATTTTTGTGGTAGTCAGATTTCAAAAGTAAGCTGGAGAAAAAACTGTCGAAAGAATACGTTTCTTACAAATACAACATATATCACTTTTATATTTAAGTCAGAAAAAATAGTTTCTATATTTAAAAAAAAAATGTGATGTTTATTGGTTATATTATCAACAACAGTTATGAATTCTTATTAATATGTAATGATATAATAACTGAGCCACAGCAACGGTGGGCTGATCAGCTATATGATAATAATACATTTTATGTATTATATATGTTACGTACTACAGTGTATAAATTATTATTATACTAAATTTCATCATAATCCATAGAGTATTTCTTTGCGATATACAGACCAATCAACAGACAGGACAATATTCGAAAAACCATGAAAATGTATTCTGTCATGAATTCGAAAGACTCCCAGAGGATTTTGCTCGGATCTCTTTATACAAGATTTCATCTCTATAGTGGTTAATTATAAGTAAGTCATTATTTGTTTATTTAGGTAACAAACAATCATACATAAACATGTTATAATTATATCATAAACTAAACGGCCTAAAGTATTATTATTTAAAAACGACATTTTAGACTAATTTTAAGAAATCGTAACATTAATTTAATAAGTATTTATACATGAGTAAAATTAATTGCACATAAACACTTTTTCTATATCTTAGAAAGTAAGTTTCTTTTCTTTTAGCATACACAAAAAGAATAAAGAACTAAAGAGTAAAAACAAATAAAGTTATACTCCACATGCCAGTGTTATATTTTTATATTTTATAATTTAGTAGCCTCTGCCCGCGACTTCGTTCGCATGGAATAGTTGTTTTGGGCTAACTAACACGCAGCTGAAACTCTCAAAAGAAAAAAAACTCCGATTTTGGAACATTCTTCATTAGTGTTCAGCTCCCATTGGTCTAAGCGTGATGATATATATATATATCCTATAACCTTTCTTGATAAATGAGCTTATACAACACTGGAAGAATTTTTTAAATCGGGTCAGTAGTTCCTGAGATTACCCCCTACAACGTCACAAACTCACAACGTCACAAGCTGAAAAACTTTTCCCTCTTTATGATATTAGTATAGATTAATTCATTCGCATAAATCCATCTTATATATTACTACAATATACGAGCTAATATTATACCAAATTTGGTCAAATTACGTCCAATCATTTTTGAGTGCTGCGCGTACAAATGACATAGAGACAAACACTGAAACACGTACTTTCCATTGATTCTAAAGCTACCAGATTATTTTCTAAAACATATTTACTATACAGATTCTTATCTCTTTTTTACTCTTATAACTATACATACACAAGATATATATTATTATTGCAATGAGAGACAAAAAAAAACTTATTTTGTGAAATGTATTATGTTCGTTCACTCGCCTTCCTTCAGCAGAGAAAATTAAAAGTGCTCCGTAAAAATCTCACTTGAGTTCATTGCGAAATATAATATAAACTCGGAGTGAATAAACAAGAAATATGCGGTCTCCTAGTGTTTTGTTTTAGCGTTTATAAACCCGGGGGCCTTTATGGTTTATAGCTCAATAATGTAGGCCGTAAAAACCCCTGGACCCTCGTCCGATCTCACTCCGGTAGAATTGAGTCGTCCTGTGAGTCTCTTCGAGTCCGTTAAGGCTTCTTGAATAATTCCGCTTTGTAGATATCTAACAAGATGGTAATATACTTTCTGCGCTTTCCTTTATTACCTGTTATAGATACAACGTATCTCATACCTTCATAAATACAAGATCTTGTTACGATTTCAAAGGAAATAATGGTCTTTGTGATTGAAAAACCACTTGCTTGGTTTCTACAGCAATACGAAGTGCCATTCATCTTATATATTTTATAAGTATAGGATATCAATGTGTGAATCACGTATACTCTTCATATACAACATTTCATAAAGGCCGGTCGTGTTAAAATTGATTGAAAATTAGTTTTTGTAGAGGAAAGTGACGAAATATGGGATAGTATCCCTAATATGGAATACTATATATGTGATATAAATGTAATATGGAAACTCCATTCACGCGTACAAGTTGTATCATGCCAGTCGAATGAGCCTTTTCGTTGTTGTGACAATGTTTTGTTTTGTCGCTACCACATAACTTTCTAAGGTATGTAAAACATACAATTTTTTTGTAGAAAAAGTGCACATAGTATTGTTTTTATAGCTTCTAAAAACCATGTCGATATTTTTTTATAGGCTTTAGCTGTATTTGATTGTATTATTTTTTTAAGTATAAAAATATTAATATGAGTTTGAAGTTGTTGGAAAATCAAAATATAGACAGATCACAGTATCCAATTATAGACTATTTCATAATTGGCTCTCATATGTATCAGCTAACTTGATGATTTTGTTATTTATACATTTTTCATGTTTTATCAGAATGGTGGGCATCAACTCAAAGACAACGTGAAAAGAATGGAATTCCAAGAATATCGCGGGAGCTACAAAATTAGTAAGAGAGAAGAAATGGGTTATCAAAGAGCTGCAAAACACCTTCATGTGCCAAGGTCCACTTTGTTTCAATTATGCCAGAAAGACGAATGATCCCCAGAAAAAGTGTATTTTCTGGGTTATACTAGTTTCCAATGATACTCATGGGGAAACATGAATCAGATTCCTCATGTGTTGGTCCTGGGCACAAAAATTCCGCTGGGCCATAATCTGATACCTGGATTTGTAATTTTTGCAAATATTTTGTGTTCCTTTCTATGTTATACCAAAGTTTTAAAAGAGTTTCATATAAGGTAAGGTTAATTTTCGATAGAATTTATATTATTCCGTATTCGGGCGCCTGTTCCATGTATAGATACCATTATAATTTTTTTTTAATTTTCTTACTTATAACTTATCAATATAACCATCAATTGGTACAAAATAAAGTGCAAAGACATGATTGATAATGATTATTACAAAAATATTTTTAATTCTAACATTTGTGAAAATTATATATTAATAACAAAATGGTACTCCATATTTGGTCACTTTCCTCTAATTAATGTTTTTTATGAAATCTAAAAGTGTTATTGATGTTTTTATGGCATTTTTTATGACATATATTTTCTATGTATAAAATTTGTACATACACAAATCGCTGGCAAATAAAAAGAGTTAGCTACTGTTTTTGTACTGTTGTGTTGATGTACTGTTTTTACAATTTACAAAATTATTATTGCCAATTCTAGTATCCTATAAATTGTTAAATGAAACAAACTTTTCTTGGTTAAATCTGGCCACACAGCCAGATCATATTTTTCTAAAGTCAGATCCGTAATTATTCTCTTTACAATAAACTAGCGGGCCTGGTGGATGTCGTCCCGCCCTGATAGTTGAAGGTCTTGAAAAAATTATATACTAAATCTTTCCTCACGAATCACTGTCGACTGATGAAAACCGAATGAAAATCCGTTCTGTAGTTTTTAAGTTTTTCATGAACATACAGACAGACAGACAGACGACTTTATTTTATACTACGTAATAATATCTATCACAAAGATCCGAACAAAAAATATATTTTTTTAATCATAGGAGGCAAACAAGCAGGTGGGTTACCTGATCTTAAGTGATCACTACCGCCCATAGACACTAGCAACACCAGGGGAGTCGCGAGTGCGTCGCCAGCCTGTGTTTGGGGAGGGAAGGGGAAGGGGAAAGGGAGAGGGGAGGATTTATATTTGTCCCGATGAATGTGATTTAGAGACAAGAAAAAATAAGCACCGTGTTTGCAATAATATTCTTACAGCAGGTACAAGCGTAAGTAGCAACGAATTTGAGAATTTCTTAACAATTTTTGTCACATATAATTCAACCTTGTATTTTATACGTGTTCTTGAAAAGGATTACATTTTAACCGATAAAAAGTAAAATAGGGACCAGGAAAATAATTTTCCGATACCCGTCTATAAATAACACGACGAAAGTCTCTAAATATATTTTTATAAGGACGAAGGAGCAAACAGGAATAAAGTTCAGTCCACATTATGGTAAGTGATCACCGTAATCTAGTTATATACGAAAAATTTGTTCTGGCCTGGTTACTCAAGAGAGATGCGGAGAAATGTTTCATTTGATATTGACGTTTTTAAATGATGCACACATACTCCTCATTCCGGAATAGAGTAGTGTGTGTAGAAATAGTAATTGGTCAGGTAAGCATTGTATGAGTTTAATTGGCCTTCCAGATATATCAGGGTTAACCTCGAAACTTGGTGTGCAAAAGAGTAACTTCAGCAAATCGCTCAGCAGAAGTTTGATAACGTTTTCGTTTTTTAAATGTTCGGGTTTTCTTCATATTTTATTGTTCGATGTGTAGATTCTAGAACGATTAAAACATTTTAATTGCTTCAGATTTTTGTCTTATTATGGATACAAATATAGGTCAAAAACCTCTGGATAACTTAAAAAATTGTACACAGAAAATGTGTATACTTACGTAGGCATGAAATAAATTATACTTCTTTAGGTTAAAAAGGACATTAAATACAATTGATAGGGTTTAATCAAAGAAACACAACTAACTTCGAAAAGTATTAAATTTATTTTCTATATTTCCGCATACATAATCAAGTGGTTTAAAGTATTATTCGAATAATAATGATTTATAATGTAAACAAACAAAAAAATACATACCGACAGTTAACCTTAAATCTAAACTCAATTAAAAAGCTTATATTTAAAAAATCACTTTTATCATGAATACTCACAAAAACTTTTTATTCACCACCACATATAATTTAAAGTCACACACAAATGAACATCTATATTTATGTAGAAATATATATTCTTTATCTCTACTGATATAATACACATGTTGTAGATTCAATTGTATTTGAATAGACTTTCTAGAATATAGTCATCAGTTCTCACGCAAACTTGACAGATAATAACCAACTTCATGGTGTCGCTTTTAGATGTCTGTGTGCGCGGGCTTCTATAATAATTACATAATCTATAATGATCCTATAGTTAATAATAAACTCACACACAAATACACAGTATGTATGAATATACACGTGTACAATTGTTATATCAATAATAAACACGTTATAGATTCATATATATTTCAATAAGCTACCTTGAATATATATAAGTTATACATTCTCATGATTACTAGACATGAATTTGTCTACCAACTACAGGGTATAGGTTTTAGTTGTCGATGTGTGCGGGCTTCGTAAAAAATCATTTATCATTTATTACCAAACGCTCCAAAAGATGTATAAATTCAAAAATATGGGATGAATTATGCTACAGAACTTTAGAAACATTGAAATCTGACGCACACAAACTCAGTCGTTAAAGTTAACAATTATTTGTGTTGTAGTACAGAAGACTACTTACCTTTGTTATTTGTAATATGGTATATTGTTAACATAAACAACACCAATATATTACAAAACTAAATAAGATAAGTAGATAAGTGGATTTTATACTTCACAAATAAAGAGTAGAAAAATGATGTAACTTATTTATGTTAACTCGGCTATTCTATAATCTTATTATAATAATTTATACATCAAAGGCCAGTAAGAGCTTTTAAAACATGTAACAGCAAAATATTATTGTTATTCTTAAAAAAAAAATTTGAATAAAATCCGACTATATTTAGAGATTGTAAGTTTGATGTACTTCAAAGCGAAATCGGTTTTTCATGAACGTCTACATTCTGAAAACAATTTAAAATTACTTTGATTTTTTAATAGGCTTATAGAAAATATTGCTCCTTTTTCTTGTTTCTATTTGTGAGTAAGATATTGATTAATTACTAACAGGCGCCCACTCTTGCGTTCTTCTTAGGTACAATATAAACTATGTCAGCCGGGGAGAACATAGCTATCAGTGAAACAATTTTCAGAGATCGTCTTCCATAAGCTGACAAATGTAAATTATTTATAGTAACTCTTTTCAATAATTGCTAGTGAAAGTTCTAAAGTTACATTTCATTTTAATCATATTATACTTTACTAGCTCCTGCCCGCAACTTCGTCTTTGTAGAATAGTTACTAATAGATAATGCTAACACGTAGCGTAAGGTTTAAAAAGAAAAAATAAACGATTTTGAAACATTCTTCATTGTTGCTCCGCTCCTATTAGACTTAGCCTGATGATATGTAGCATATAATCTTCCTTGATAAATGAGCTATCCAACACTGATTTTTTTTTTAATTTAGCCGAATAGTTCCTGAGATAAGCGCGTTCAACCAAACAAAGAAACCCTGCAGCTTTATAAACTTTTTTTAAATGTTATTCGAATATGTCAAACTTAATTGTAACATAAAACACAAAAATCGACAACAAATCGTAAAACCCGTCACAAATTACAAACTAATCATAGCGCAGCAATTGGTCCGCTAGGAAGTGGTTAATTTTCCCAATCCCGGGGTCGCGTTAACGTTGCGCTCGTAACTGCCTCCCCACCAATTAGCTTTTACTACCCTTGTGGTCCGATAACTACTCCCAAAGACTTATCTGTCGAACGATCATGGCATTATATCCTAGTAAACACTAGTAGGATTTTATCTTACCTTGCCTTGTCGGGACAATGAACAAGTTAGAATTTTATTGCTGTACTAACAACTCGCAGTTTCACTTCCAATTGTGTTGGTGATTACGTGTTAATGAATAGAATAGTTACTTGTACGCAAGTATTAAGCTATTGATACTTAATTGTCAACGTTAAGCCCTATTTAGTTTTAGGTTATTTGTCATAGTTAAGGTAGAGTTGACAAGTGATAGAGCCACGTTGAAGTTATTACTGGTTTCAGCGTGAATTGGTTGGCTCGCCTGAACCACCCTCGCCCGGAAAACCGATGTGAAGTAACAGTGTTTGCATTGTTGCGTTTCGTTCTGCCAGTGAGAATGCCGGAGACCCATGTCCTCTCTCCTCCCCACTCCTTCCCTTCCTCCACACAAGCTGGCAATGCACTTGTAGTTACCTACGTTTGCTTCTTATGATATAAAAAAGGTAGAGTCTAGTGGTAATTATCTCAGCCTAAAAACCAGTTATATGTTATTTTTACTTTACGGAAAAGTGACAGACAGCGCTGTGCATAATAATAATCCCAGTACAATTTAAAAACAATTGCAACAAGTGTATAATAAAATGTCATCATTCACCACTGTCATATCAATCTACCTACATATATCTTCACGTTAAGTTTAAAAGAAGACTCATATCATAAGAAAGAAGTAGGTTTGTCCCATAGCTTCACAATAAAATAAAGATAAGAAAACGTAAAATTATATTTCATGCCTAGATATAGGTTACTATAAAACTGTGTAACCACGCATTTAGTCCGGTTATTGAAGAACGAGACGAAAATTAAAAGGAATTCACTGCTCTTGTTATGATACAGGCGATAAATCATGTTTAATAAAGCAAAATATATACATAAAATTAAGCCGTCACGGGACGCCTGGCAGGTGTAAAATTCGACGTTGTTCGAATCGAATGAATTTTAAATTCTCTAATTACACTATAGGTTTGCGAGCTCAAGAGAGATTGCGCATGCCACCATAGAGTCGTCGCCACGCCAACAATCAGGTTTACCCGTTCCTATAAATGTCTCACATTAATATAGTTTAGTTTTATTATCAAGAAAACTTTAACATATTATGGTATTAATTACGTGCATTGTAACACTAAAAGAAAAAAAAACGAAAACTAAGTAAACCGCAGAATCTAAGGTAATCAATGGTTTATTGCATTCGATGTGATTGGTAGTAAGCTATTACCTACATGTCATAGAAACTTAATGTTAGGATAGACGGAATTGGCGTACCGCCAGAATAATCCTCGTTGAATAATAGCTAAGTATTCGTGCTTGGGAAGCGTTTGTATTATTACCAAGTAAATTTGTACATATTTGTATTCTGTCATTAACTACAAGCGTAGACGGTGCTTATATAAACAATATATAATTATATGACATATGTTGTTTGCATATTCATATTTTAAGCCGAAACTTCGTATAATCAAGGCATAATGAATTCACATTGAATAGTATTGTTTTTTCCCATATCAAAGGAGGCAAACGAACAGGGTCAGCTGATAATAAGCAATCACCGCCGTCTATAGACACTAGCATTTGGGGAAGTACTAGGTTGAGAAAAGAGGGGGAGAGAGGAGATGTTCCTCCGGCGCTCTCACTGATCGGACGAAACACAACAATGCGCTGTTACTTCACGTCGGTGTTTCTGTGGGTCGGGTGGTACTACCCCGAATGAACCGACCCATTTATGGTGAAACCAGTACCTAATAGCTTCAGCGTGGCTCTACCACCTATTAATTTAGTATTTTAAAAGATAAATCCCATATAACTTTAAGCAAAATCAAAGTATTTTAATCGTGTCATGGTAAATGAACATGTCGCTACTCATACCTATTTGATATGGGTTGACGCGTTTGTAGCATTTGTGAAAGTCCTTCCCAGTTTTGCGCTTCATAATACGACTCTTGAATATATATCGACTTATTAGAGTTAATCCTCCCTTCTTGAAAATAAATTTTATTGAGCGTGAAGTGATAATGGTTCAAACTGAAACCGAGTTTATTCCTTAACCAAAAGTTAATTTCCATTTACTCCTTTACTAAAGATTTAATAAAATATTCAAAGTTTGATATTGTAAAATGTGATGGAAGTTCCCGAAAATGAAGTGAAATAGCTTCATGATTTATTAATTAACTAATATAATTTGCTTAAGTCATATATTGAAAGTTTTAGAAAATGAATTGTAATAATATTATTTTTTATTCTTCTCGCTCAGAACACTGAGGAGTATACGGTCTTGCGAAAAAAATATTCAAGTGACCGAGTATAAGTAATTAAGTATATTTAAATCATCTTTAGAAATGTCTGCCTGTCTGTTTGTTTGTTCATGCATCACTTGAATGCCTTTGCATAGATTCCATCCCTTTTTTGTTGAACTTTGGAAACTTAGGTCTATCTAAAAAAAAGTATCACAATATTTTATTTTAATCTAAATTTATTAGTTTCAGAAAATATGATGTTTATAAGCTCCATGAGTTAAGCGATGTTAAGTGGGGCAGTGTGGTGCGAAGGAAAGAGGAAGTAAACGGATAACGGATAACGGATTACAAAAAATTTTTATAAGTAAAATATAAAATATAACTTTGAATTTTTTCATGGTTATTTACATTGTATATAAAATATATTGTTAATATAATAAACAGCACACACAAAGTATTAGATTTTTTTTTATATATGAATAATTAAAAACTAACTTGCAGTGGTGTTTCTTGACTCATACTGAACAAAATAATACAAGAAAATTAATAAATTATACATGACAAAATTTTATATAAAATATTTTAGAATTTGCAACGGAGATACCAATCATTATTAACAGAAAAAAAGCCTATGCTATTAGATAACAATATACATGCGTTATACTACTGTTCTTTAAAGAACCACGCATATTATTTGAGTTCTGAGGTGTTTGATCGAAATGCATTAATTGATAAATTGTTTTGGAATGAGTTTATTCGTCAGCTATATAATGTTTTTCGGTTTACTGATATAAGTAATTTTAAAAGATTCTACAATAATATTTATATTGAAAATAAATGACACATATGCTAATTTATACAGAGCTTAATATAATATATAATGGAGTATAAAAAAGAATCGTATAATCCAAAATATTTCAAGCGTGTTGACTAAATTTTACAACAATTTACTGCTAAGTACGAACAATTAAGTACTTTTATTGGTAACTGAGAGTATTTACGGCTACGAACCAAAGGCATTCCATTGGCTGTAATGGTTCGAATTGGCAGGATTAGCATTATCCTACTGACCGAAAATTCAACCAATCCGACTAATTTTCACCGTTAGTATTAATTGCTTAAATTGTGAATCGAAGTTCTTACTGTTTTTCAATAGGGTACTGGTATTGTGGTAGCCTAGGAATATATGCAAATTTGACATAGTTGTAGCAAATTGTTAACATCTAGATTTTAAATTTGCTTTCTAGCGAGGGACTTTTTAGAAGCATTTCGTTTTTGATGCTCGATTTTATTATGCAATTGGTTTTTATTAGTTCTAAGTTCATTTTCGTTTTAATTATGAATTTTATTAGGAATTCTATATAATTAATTACAACTAAGAATATTTTATATCAAAAGCTTTCAATCAACCGGTATATATGAAGCTGTTAGTCATTTTTTTATTAATGGAATGAAATCCTGGATAATGTCAATGCATCTACTATAGAAACTGTATATCGTGAACTAGCAAGTCCTTTAGCGATTAGATATGATAATTATATCATATATACAGACTCGAACCATAAGGCTAAAGGCTTTCTTTCATCTTACATCTGACATACTATTATGAGCTCTTGTAAACCAGTTCTTCGGAGATTGCATGGTTTGTGCGGAGATGCTAAATAACTTATAGAAATAAATCAATGGTGGCGGTAGTGAAGTGGGTGATACTTTTTCCAACAAGACGCTTCTTTGCAATTTTATTCAAATGTATTGGATACGTAATGTATACAGGTAATTCACGTGTGATTTAAAAAATACCTAATTCGGGTATAATATAATAAAGTTATGTCCTTTTCTGTACTGTTTACAACATGTATCCAAAATTTAATATTCAGTTGAATAGGTAAGACGTTAAAGCGTTGGCATTTATAATATTAGTTGGTAGTCAAAACTCAATACATCAGGTGGAACTTTTTAAAAAGCAAACTTTGTTTGTCCAACACTAACGAAAGTTCTTGCAAGACTAACTTAGAGCTATGACCACCCACTATGACATTAGTAGCAGTTTCTTATATAAGATGTGCATGGCTATAATTTCGGGGCCTTCATCGGATTGCATGTGTAGGCTATAAACATTCTTATACAAATATTTGAACAAAAAATTACTCAATAACAATACTATATACAGTAATATGTATTCTTATTTATTGGATATATAATATATGTAATGTATCTGTGGGTGGTAGAGCCGCGCTACCCGTCGGTCACCGGCGTGAAGTAACAGTACTTGCATTATTCCGTTTCGTTCGGTCAGTGAGAGCGTCTGAGGCCCACCTCTCCTCACCTTCCCTCTCTCCTCTTCCCTTTCTCCCCCCTCCCTTCCACAACACAGCCTGGGAACGCACTTGCGACTCCCCTGGTGTTGCAAGTGTCTATGGACGGTGATGATCACTTCACATCAGGTGACAGGTGACCTGTTCGTTTACCTCCTATGATATCAAAAATAACTTCTAAAATCCTACCTCCATACAAGAGTATTGTAGATTATAAAGGAAATAAATTTCAAAAAGATATTCATATCGTAACATAATTGTCAATGTTTTGCTGTAGATAATCCCAGTGAGTGGAAAAAATGCTTACATTGCGCAACGGAAAGTATTCTTTTGACAGGGGATGGCTTCTGTGGCGGAAACTGACAAGACCAATTTTTTTTATTTCTTTGCACATTGTATTACTTTTATTAATATTTATTACGACTGACATTTAAAAAAAAAACATATAAACTATAATATAACTTACAACATAATTCAATGATTGTTTCACTTAATTAATTTAGTATGTATTACATTCATGTTGTTGATATCCGTACTAATATTATAAATGCAAATGTAAGTTTGTTTGTTACGATTTTATACTAACTATTCAACTGTATCATGAAATTTTACATACACTTTGTCACGGGTACTGAAAAGGAGATAGATACCTTTCATTCCAAAAAAAATATTGTCCCCGAGGGATAACTCAAATTTACATTGATGCGAGTGTAGCCCCAAACAAAAGCTAGTTTTGAAATAATACTTTAGAAATCCAATCAGAATAATTTTACACCAATAGTTTTGTTTACTGATTCGATTATAATACCAATATATCTTTATAAATTATAGGGTGTATCAACTTGTGAACGATGGTGATGTCTGGAAACAATGCCCTTCTCTGTTGATCTCCCTAAAACCAACGTAATTATCTATAAATTATAACTATGTATGTTTGTAAAAATATTTTATGTTATATTGTGTATAAAGAAGAACTAGACCAGAGTTTCTTACCGGTTCTTCTCGATGTCTGGGTTGTTTTCCGAACCGGTGGTATTTTTGACATTCATAAGTGCCTTCTCAAGGAATAAATTGAATAAAGTATTTTTGATTTGGGTAAAATCAGTATATAAGATCTAAAATGTGTGTTTCAAAGTGTATCCGAGTTATACCGCAGGTGCGATGCGAAAGTAACAAGGTAGGTAATTACCTGAACAAAGGTAAGCACGGTGGTCTGCATGCTCTTTTGTAAGAAAACAAACTTCCTTAACAATCTCTTTAAAATGAAAAAGAGAATAGACTAGGTATGAGACAAATAAATTTATGAAATTACAGATCCTCTCATAACACACATCTTATTTGGTTGAATAATCTAAGCTAATTCATTCTTGTTGATCAAACATTTTCCTCGTCATTTTTTTTTGAAGTTATACTTCTTTTGGCGTGTTAGGGAAAACAATGGGAGTAAATATTACGATGCGCGTACACCATCACGAAAAACCGACACCCTGAAGTTATTACGATACGCGCGCACACCGTCACGGACACTCTGAAGTTAGCTAGTTCGCTATTAGCTAGTAGTTAGAAGCTACAGTTGACATTTTTTGTTTATAATAAAACTTTCTATGTATTAAATACCTTTTTTCTATTGTTAGTGTCGTTTTTTCTACAAACGTAGAATAGGCGAAAGATGATATTTTTGAAAAGATTATCTTGATACGCCAACGAAGTATAACTTCTAGCGCGTATACATAAGTACACACACACTATTTTATATTTCGCGGACACGTGTTTTTTAACTTACAAAAATAATAGTGGCTGTTAATTTTGTAAGATTTACTCACATTAAATATACTATTTTTCAACTAACAAAATATCGATAATGTGTGTTACCACGTTATCAAACCTAATTTTTCTAGTTCTAGAATGTGTCTAACATGAATCTTATATTTATTTGCATGAATAAACATTGGCCAGCTCAACACCGTATATGATATTGAAGTTTTATTCTGACATAACGACATTGTAAAATATTTAAAACCATGATTATATAAAGTTAAACTACAATTCCAACTATGGCTTCAAAATAAAACACATCCAGAAGTATGATTACCACCATTTTGTTTTAATACAAACCTTAAGATCAAATTTTAATATATACGAATATCATGTTTCTAAATAAAAGATATCCTAAGAAGAAAGTTTCACAAAAACCAATCTATATTTTTTCCTTTCAAAGAAACCGCTGTTCGATAAGTATTATGATTTAAATGAAAAATTTATCTACCAATATTTCACGTTCTTACGATACGTACCCAACGCTGAAAGATTATTGAGATAATTTTTAAAAACATTGCAAACTCTCCTCTCTTTAAGTAACAAGCTAATTAACAAAGTACTAGTTATCAAACCATAGTAACGTAAAGATGTTAAACAGAATATTGTATAATTATTTTAAAAGAGAAACTAATATATAAAACTTAAAGTTTCTTTTTAATACAGAGTGAAAATTATGAATGAACTGACTTATGTGAATCTTAGATCGTTAATTAATACAGTCAAAAAAAAATTGATTACAGTCATGAAAACTTTCCATAGGAAGAAGGTTTATGAGCATATTTTATACTTAGCCTTTCATTTAAGCAATTACATGAAGTTCTCGTGATAAATATTTCAGATATGGACGAAGTGTTAAAGAAGTAGCCAAAAATATTTGATCAAAATCTATCCAATTTTTTTTGTGTGATGCGCGCACAACGTGAGATTTTTATTATTTTATATAGGTTTATTTAATATAATATTAGATTAATTTAACAAACGAAGATATTTAGTTTAACCTTAGTTAACTTAGTGATAAACTAGCTCGTAAATACACGATACTTGACGAGATCGAAATCTACGACACAGTGTGATAGCGTATCAAAGGCGGTAACGGAGTAGTGTGTGCACATTTAATCAAGAGATATGCGACGCACAGACCTACTCTATTACACCTGCAACAACTACTTCACCCTTGACAGATATATACTGAACATTGATGAGGAAAACAGTAGGCTGATTTTGGAAGATACATAATGTTTCATATTATTGTTGGAAAATATAATAGAATAATAACAGAACATAAAAATATTACTAACAGTAATGTCTCTGTGAAATTCTAATAATTGAAATGTTAAAATGGCTTGTAAGTTTATCTTCAGTGCATATTATAAAACAAAGTCCGATGTCACGTCTGTCTGTCTGTTTGCGATAAACTAAAAACTACTCAACGGATTTTCATGCGGATATCAACAGTATATGAAGTGATTCATGACAAAGGTTTAAGTATATAATTTATTTCTTTATTATATGGGCAGGATAACATACACTGGGACCACTTATTATATAATATATAAGAAACAGATATACAGACGCAGTATAGGACTTTATTTTACACTCTGTAATTATGAATAGCAATTAACAAATAGGATTTGATACAGCATAATGGTATTAGCAACCGCCACGGAACTTAACCTGAATTGATTTAAAATATAAAATTAATCTCGTCAAATAAAATTCTACAGCTTATTAGTGGTAAATCTTAGCAACATAGCGATCATAAAATGTTGTCTATGAAAAATACCGTGGGTATTAAGTAGTCCTCTCTAAACATGATATTGAAGAAACATTATAGTCATCACTGAATTGAATTAGGAATGAATAAATATGTATATATACCACATAAAAGAAGATATAATCATTTTCCAACCATTACATTTACCATTTATATAAAACGTAATCGATCAGAAAATGGTATCCAAGAATTCACATAATACTATTATTTTTGGAAATATATGAAATCCAATCAGTAGATATATTCTATGAGAAGTCGTGATATCTTCATATAAATGAGAAACGTTACGTCTACGAATCGTGGAGTCAATCAATCGCGTCGCCCGCCTGTGTAGCGGCAAATCGAAAATCTACAAAATGTCTTTTATTCAGTCGGCGTAAATAAAGTATCAGAACTGTCTAAACTATGTTTGCATAACTCTACTATTGTTTATTTAATCCATTAAAACTGCACACTTGTGACGAAATCATGAGTGTACCATATAGTGCAAAAAACGATGATTGTAGTTTCAATATTACTAAATGTAATCCTCTCCCGGCTTCAGTTTTCTCTTCATCCTATAACTCAGAATTGTTTAAGATAAAAGTAAATAGATATCTAGCAGATACACTGACTGACTTTACTATTGACCTGATGGGCTTTTACAGTTTCACCAGACTACTAAGGTGATTAGTAAGCACTTCATCGCTTGGCAACAGGTTCAAGGGTAACAAAGTGGCCGAATTTTGGCTTGAGCTTTTGCCTTAGATGCAACACCGTGAATCTGTCTAAGCTAAACTAAGCGAGCTATCTATACATATGAAAATTGGCGAGACACGAATTTCACGCAATTTCGTACTTGACAACTTTTTCTTTTACGTGAGGAAATCCTTAATGGATACACCACCCTCCCGAGGGAGAGGGTGGGTTATGTCCGACTCGTACGGACTAAAACCCCACGGTGTACGTCTTTCGCTATGGTTGGGGCGGCACGAGATATCTATAGACTTCATCGTGCCGCCCCAGCGGTTGGCCCAACAGCAAAAGCGCCGCTGCCGGGCCCCGTCTTGCTAGGAGACAGCCGTGTACATACTGGCTGCCTCCTCCTTTCGCCGGACCTGTGCGATGGGAAAATGGGCCCCCCGACCCATCTTCCCTGGTCCAGTTAAGGTGGGAGTAGGCTGACAAACTGTCGCCTCCTCCTGCCTGTCCTTTGTTGGCGGAGACGGCCACTGTCAAGGTCTTGCTCACAGACCCTCTCCGCCACCTCTTTCTGCGAGACAAAATCCTCGCAGAAGGAGGCCATAATTTTCCATACATCCTTGCTGCCGAGCATAGCTTTTACGACGCTCGGCAGCGAGAGATCACCACCCACCTCCGCAGCCAGAGTGAGGCGCCGATTCTCCCACGCAGTACACTCGGAAAGTACACTCGGCTCCCTGCGTGCTATCCGGTGCAGGTAATCAAGCTAATCTAAACTAACCCAGTTCGCAAATAAGGGAAAAAAATGAAAGCCTTCCACCAATGTGCATGTACCTCTTACCATTGTCAGTCTCATCTTTACTTACCATCACACAAGATCGAAGGCAAGAGCGTGCCTATATAATAAAAAAATATTTAAAAAAATTAACAATAGTGAAAAATAACTTTTAGATAATTAGACAATACTTTATTAATCTCTTATGGTCATTGTATTTCTACTCCTGCTTTAATGTACTAACAGCTTAGCAAAGATAGTTTTCAATATTCTGCGAAACTGGCTTTAAAAGGCATGGCGCGCGTTGTGAAGGTGTTTACCTTGTTATGTTTCAATTCAATATTGGAACACTTACTGATAGAAAACATTTCACAATATATATTGTACTAGCTATGCCTTCGGCTTCGTTTACATAAAATTTACCGTTAAAGGTTTTAAGATAAACGTTTTTAAGCATTTCCTTATTATTTTGTATTTAACGTAAGTATTTGCATAACATGTTTACTATTTCAATATTGTAATTATATTTCATGCCGTAAAGGACTAACATATTTTGTGAGGTCGTGGCTAAATGGACAGTACTTTTCAGAATTATGTGTTCCTCTTCACTGCTGAGTAGTAGCGAGTAATAATGCAAGAAGTAGGTGCCAGGATATACGTATTTGTGGCAGCATCTTGGCTGAACCCATTTCGGATGAAGTTAAGATGCTGTATGATTGAGTAATGATACCTCATGGGTGACTTTCCTGGTGGGGCTAGAAAGTTTGGAGAACATTGGGACTGATATGTTCGGTGGAATAAAAGCTCCTAATATATAATAAATAAAAAAAAGTCTTAGTTTAATTATCAGATTTGGTGGAACGCGTTGCACCGAAAAGGCACCAGCTCTCGTAGTCGTGTGAAAAAAAACGCCACTCACCCCAATTTTAACTGCTTCAGTTACATCCGTTCCTGCGCAGGGTTCATCCACAAATGAAAATCGTTCACATCTTTTTAATCTTAAACACAGTTTTTGCGAGCAGAGAAAGTTAATTTACGATGACGTTAGGCGGACTGCGCTCGTCTACTTTGCGGCAGAAACTACGTGAAGCTCTTTTTTATTTTATACTCAAGGCTACTAACGCGTGTTTTGGCCCTAATCTAGGAAAGGCGTCTTCACAATGAAAGTATCAAATCGGAATGCATTTTCCGGTGCAAACTCATTTAATTATGATAGAATTATTTAATTCCGTTTCCATTAATGTGTCGCGTGCTTAATACTTTTAGTTCGCTTTGTCACGTAAAAACGATCACTGTGACTAAATATAAAAGGCAAATACGGTGAACTATCGACTTATCATATTATAGCAACAGGATAAATTTTACATTTTGCAGGATTTTAAATTGGCTTTAATCCGGAGTTTTGGAGTAACAAACATGTGTATTGTAAACTAGCTGTTCGTAACGTTTTTTGATTTATATTTGGCTGATAAAGCTTTTTTGTGGGATATGAGTGAAGAGATTCTTTGTTTCTCTAACATGGAAGAGATATATTTGAAATACAATTAATGAAGCGCTATTTTTTACTTTTATTCAAACTTCATTAGGCAAAGCAGATTCCGAAAACCTTAAAATAAAATGTATATTTACGAACCGATTTTGAAGAAATAATGCCCTCTAATTTTGGTAAAGTTGAGGATTAGAAATCTACGTTTAGCAATATAGCGCTAGCATTAAAAAAATTCATATTACAACGTAATCATTATAACTAAACTAAATATAAATCAAATAGTATGTACTTTTTATTATAAAAATATGATTATTTGTACAAGAAAAAAGCAATGAGATAGATACCTAAGCTATCGGATTGTAAAACCTTTCAGTCTACCGTCCAACTCGATCAGTTTATTAAACTTTTCACTTATCTGTACAATAAGTAAAAACACATAATCTTAACAAAATATAGATTCTTATCCCTTACGCCGTGGATTTCTCAGATACACGTTCTTTTGAACTCCATGATAAGTTTTTTTCACTCACAAGTTTTTAAAACGAATTATGAAAAGACTAACCTTGAAATGTGGAACAAATAAAACTTTTACAATTGGGTTTGTCCCTTTTTTCTGCGTAATGAGGATGAAAGTGGAGTCTCAAGTTTTATCACTTTGTCGATAGATCGTATTTTCCGAACGGAAAAGTAATCTCCATAATAAATAAGTAATATAATACATAGTTACATAGTGAGATATGATGATAAAAAAGGGCTGATGTGGGTTAAGTCTCCAAAGATTTGTTAGACTTGATATGAAGTGAATATAACATATTCCAACACTGTATTAGAACCGTCGCATTTATACTGTATAAAACAATGTTCTAGCCTTCGCTATATAGCTGGATTAATAAAATCATTATAGTAATCTCAGAAAGAGGTTTTATATAACTTTCAGTTATATGTTTGTGTTGTTTTCTATATTTTGTTACATGAATCTTGACATATAGAAATTATAGACTTCAACATAATTACGTACATTGATTGCTTCAACAGATTTCGTCCATGGCGACCACATTGACCCCTAATTAGAGAAATGGCGCTGGTGTGCTCGAAGATGGCTTATGTAGCCTATCTTCGCGGCGAAACTCCGTGCACAATGAGGACACGTTAGTAGGCCGTTCACATAATATTACGTTTTGGCAGCAGGTGGGTGAGGTTTTAACTGGTTGCGTTTGGTATCAAGGTCAGCTTTACGCTGAGACTCAAACTCGCATACTTGGCTGTTCACCATCCTGCGCCATTCTGACCGCTGCGATATACAACAGCAATCGTATTGAATCCAGGAATGCTCAGTGGTTATATACTGAGTCGAACGACGTATGCTCGAATCCTACAATGAGCATGAATCCTACAATGAAATGATAGATACAAGTATCAACCAAATTTAAGAAAAATCCATCATCAACCACATATTGGTGTGTTACTACACTTGAGAGACAGTCGTGTCTAGGCTTAGCATTACCAATTTGAGCAACATCGTAACCAACCCCCTCCCCATCCTCGGTAGCGGCTCAAGCCTAGGTCCGTTCCGTTGGCTCTCTGAGCTCTTGAGTATGCCGCTCGCGCGATACAGTGACACAAAATCTTACAACACTGCAACAACATTACACATATCGCCTCGTGCACGGACACATGCATACAAATGAAACTGGACGGGTTTTATTTATCCCTTATCGTACAGAATTAGTTCACAAAAAAATTATCCGACACGTAATATGTGTAAAAATTATTGAGTATAGTTATATAAGTATGAATATATAGCTCAGTTAGGTCGCGAATTGCATGAACTAGGCAACAGCCCAAGCCGAGGTGTGCCGTGCGCCTTTGAGCTAGTTGTTAAAATAAAATCGGCTGAGTGCCTTAAATCCGGTGAAACTGTTAAGGCCTTGGTAGGCCAATAAAATAGTGAGCTCAAAAAAAGGAGCATTGTAACTTGATGAGATTGTGTTCAAACACTAACATTTGCAAAACAATAAAAAAATAACTTATAAACATTATCTACGGTACAAAATCTTACATATAATGAACTAATTCAAAACAGTCTGCTTTATGATACAACGACAAAATGTTCATAATTATTGTTACAATTTTTAAATATATTTGGCATTTAACAAACTAATGTAGATAAATGAAAGGGTTTATATTTTAATTAAAGAATATACTCCATTCCTTTAGAATGCTTAAATAAGTCGATTGTCTTCAACATTCAATAACACAATTCCTTATGAGAAAAAATAAATTTCATGCAGTAAAAGGTAAGGGAAATTGAAAATTTTGCCGCGGAATATAAGGTCATTACTAAGGAAATGAGCTACGTGAGTATGTTTTAGAATTTGTTATTCAGCTTGGTGGCGCGGGGTTCACCTGCCTGCAGTGGTTTATTGTACCTTTTGTAGCTTATATTTGCTCAGTTCTAAATACTCACATATTTGTATTACACATAGTTGCACTGTTATTATCTATACTAATATTATAAAGAGGTAAAGTTAGTGACGTTGTGTCGTTTGTAGGGGGTAATCTCAGGAACTGCTGGTCTGATTTGAAAAAATCTTTCAGTGTCATATATAACTCATTTATCGAGGATGGTTATAGGCTATATACTATCACGCTAAGTTCAACAGGAGCGGAGCACTATTGAACAGTGTTTAAAAATCGGGTTTTTTTCCTCTTGATAGCTTCCGCTGCGTGTTAGCGTTAGCCAAAAGTAACTATTGCACGCGAACGAAGTCGCCTGCAAAGGCTAGTGTGCAATAAATTAGTATATGCTCTATCTCACATGTGTATTACCGATGTAATTTCGATAACCTGTAATTACACGTACTAATCAAATTTATCTAGACATAGGACTGTATTGGAATATTTAAACATCGATTTAATAATCAGTACCAGATCGTCTAATGTTAGAAATTTTAATCTCAAGGAAAAGAAACGAAATGTTAATATCTAGCAAACAAAATAAAAATGACGAAAATCAACTGAAAAACAGAGGAGGAAGATGTGTTAACTGTTTTATCTCTGCCTATTTTTATATATATTTTTTATCCGTAAGTATGTATGTCACTGAACTCCTCCTAAACGGTATCGATTTTGATGAAATTTTGTGTGCGTATTTCAGTGGATCTGAGAATGGTTTAGATTCAATTGGACCGGATAAGTGGTGCTACGGTTAACTTTTAGTTTTTTTTTTTCAAGGCAGGAAAACGCCAGGTTCGCTAGTTTACATATAAATAATATCGGATTCTAAAATTCTAATATAGGATTTATAAAAATTTACAATCATTCTATTCTAATTCTCTTTTCTATCGGTTCCAATTTTTCGATCCTCGTGATCTTTCTTCATGAGTTCTTTGATGGAATATTATACCCTCATTTTGGGACTTTCATTTTTTATGAATATAGTTACGTTATTTCATCATATTAATGTTGCTGGTATTTAGTGCAGTATAGTTTGGGACATAAGTGGCACGAATTAGCAATGATAATTAAATATGAATTCTGAGACGTCACAAAAACTCATTGGATAGCTTCTCCAACAAATGGAATGAACGACTAAAATACAATATTATCAATAGATTATATCTTGCTATGTGGTTGCTAGAGATACATACAAACAACGAACGGATACAAACACCCGGAGGTTATAACCCGAAAATCAAAGTATATCTTACTAACAAATATTTAGTTCCGGCTCAGTATCGAAAGTAGCATATTATACAGTTTTGTACAATAATACATAAATATGGTAATTCTTTTAGATTTTTAGACACATGTTTTTTTTTTTCGAAATGACTACGCTATTGACCCAGCAAGGTCTTAACAGCTTCACCGGACAACTAAGGCGAGCGCTTAAGGCACTCAGCCGATTTTATCTTGGCAACCATCTCAAGGGTGCACCACGGCACACCTCGGCTTGGCTGTTGCCTGTTGCATGCAAAATCGCGATCTATCTTAGTTAACCTAGCTAACTATTCATATATGTATGAGTTGTTGAAACGTATATGAGTACCAAGCATACACGCCTCAACAACTCCTCCATATATTTATTATCGGAAAATTGAGAGTTTTTCAGTTCGATAAGGGAAAAAAAGTAAACCCTTCCACTTTCATGTGTGCACGTGTGTGGGGGTGATCGTGTAGTGCTGTAGCAGTGATGTATATTTGTGTGTCACCGTATCGCACAAGCAACGCACTCAAGGGCTCCCTACCGAGGGATCGAACCTAGGCTTGAGCCGCTGCCGTGGGAGACCTAATCGGGTTGAGACACAACATGTCAACTAGTTTACAAAAGGATAACAGAGTGTACACGCGGAGAAAGTGGAAGTTCTTTGGCCTATATGGTATTAAATTATGCATATAATATATATGAGAATGCTCATAAGCTAAATACTATACGTCCCAAAGTCCCGATACATACAGAACTATCATCTAACTTATGTGTACGGTTGTGACGTCTGGAAATCACGCCCCTCTCTATGCACCCACTAAAGCGAATGTGACTATTTATGTTGTGTGAAAATATATAACACCAGACCCTGCTCGCGACTTCGGCCGCGTAGTAACAGTTACTCTGGGTTAAAACTAACACGCAACGAAAGTTCTGAAGATGAAAAAAAAATCCCGATTTTGAAATATTTTTCGTTGATGCTCCTCTCTTATTGGTGTTTGCGTTATGATATACCCTATAACCTTCATTGATAAATGAGCTATGTAACAATGAAATATTTTTTTTTAATCGGACTAATAGTTCCTGAGATTAGCCTCTACAACATCACAATTACACAAACTTTACCTCTTTGTAATGTTAGTATAGATGAAGAGATAAACCAGATTGAGTTTCGTGCCGGTTCTTCTCCATGACTGGGTTGTTTTCCGAACTGTTGGTAGCTTGGACATTCATAAGCGCCTTCACAGGGCCTAAATGAAATAAATATATTTAATTTGATTTTGATAAGTTTTACGAGTATTGCGTAAGCCAAATTTTTTCCTACCGTGCCATAAGAAGTTTCACGTCAGAAAATATCTATTAGAAAAAATAAATACAATTATGTGTTAACAAGAATTATATAATCAAAGTACAAAACAACGTTTTATTCTATAGCTTTTGGTGATAAAACGCAATTCTCACTTTTTAAATTAAGGAAAGTTTTTTTTTCGCAAGTAGGCAGATGGCGAGCGGTGAGCTTGTTATGAATAAATTTGCTTAATGGAATGAGATTCGATTAAGTAGGTATCTATTACCGGGCCCGCATTTCCAATTAGATACCTACAACATCACATCGAAATTTGCCGGAGGGATAGATTTCTATCTGGATATGAATATAATATGTATTTATGTATACCTAATTGAAATGCTTTGTATGACATGTAGTTCTTTACATTATAAATGTTACTAGCTTCCGCCCATGGCTTCGTATGTTATTTTGGGCTAACGGTAACACGTAGCGGAAGCAAAAAGAAAGATCCCGATTTTGAAACATTCTTCATTGGTGCTCCGATCCTATTGATCTTAGCGTGATCATATATATACTATGGCCTTCCTCGATAAATAACCTATCTAACACTGATATAGCTTTTCAAATCAGACTAGTTTCTGAGGTTTGCGCGTTCAACCAAATAAACAAACCCTCCGGCTCCAGAATATTGGTATAGATAATAAATCCTTATCAACAACTATTCAGTAATAAAAGTCGCGACGCTCTTAATTGTGGTGTTTAATATCGAAACTCGTCTTTTCGTGAAATTACCTATTGTTCACGACACACCCGAGACCCTAATATCGTAACCATTTCGATGTGCGCCGCAACAGATCGCCCTAATGAGAAAAGTTGGATAGCCTTCGTGAGCCCAGAAACAATGCCAACACCCAACAATTTCCTGACACTGGACAATCAATTCAAAAGCCTTTTAAGCTCCATCCGACTTCTGCCAACTTTCATGTTCGAAATATTAACGCTTCAAAAATATATTTTCTCATTATTATAGGCCAACGCCTAATCATGTCATCGTTCGAGAGTAAGTGACGATGTATATGAAAATGGTAAACAGTTGAGTTAGGCAAGAACACTGTTAACATAGTGATAGATGCTTGCCTACAAGGAAGTAATATAAAACAAGCGAAATGTGTTTAAGAAGGTATTTCATAAAAGAAGTACCTTCAAAAACTTAATTATCTATTTTGTCAGCGTGTTGACGAAAATACCTCTCCTAGATTAAACCACAATAGCGGATTCCTGAAGAGAATCCTACTATGTAAACATATGAGATTTTCTCTTATCATAAAAAAAGTGTGTGTGTACATAATACACCCGTTGGAAGTTATACTTCTTTGGCTTAACAAGATAAAAATCTTTTCAAAAATTTTATTTTCGCATAATTCTACCTTTGTAGAAAAAACGGCACCAACAATATAAGAAAATACAAAGAAACAAAATGTTGATTATAGCTAACTTCAGAGTATCGGTTTTTCGTGACAGTGTGCGCGTGCATCGTAATAACTTGAGGGTGTCGGTTTTTCGTGTCGGTGTGCGCGCGCAACGTAAAAATTTACTCTCATCATTTTTCCCTAACGCGCCAAAAAAACTATAACTTCCAAAACATATTTTTATCATAGTAACGAACAAATAACTCTCTTACAACTTCCTAAATAAATAATATAAAATTTATTTGGTTCTTTTAAAGCAAACTTCATGACATTGGCTGTATAATATATAGTCATTCGAGTCCAGTTCAACTCTACTAAATATTACTGCATTGTCCACACCTCTATAACAAACAGTACAAAATTCAAATAAGCGTACAAATACTGTATATGTACGTACGTAATATACGTACTGAATGTTGAAATATTAATATTATGTAAACGCTGTGTATATGTAAATATGGAACTATTTAATCAAGAGACTTGTTTCAACATTTAAGAAATATTAATGTATTTTATATTTGCTTATGTACATTTATTTTCCTATCTATATTTAATTGTATTTTATATTTGCTTATGTACATTTATTTTCCTATCTATATTTAATACGGTTTAATTAATTAAAACACTTTGTTGACTTCATTTCACAGAAGAGGTTGTTTAGAAGAATCGTTCGGGAGTATTAATTTAATTAGCATGTTATTAATGCAAGCATTAAGTTTGCACATTTTGTTCTGCACATTATGTAATTCGTATATCACAACATATAGATTGATTGTGTTTGAGATAAAAAAAATAGATATGTAATAGAAAATTCTTAACATATAACAAATAATATAAAAAGTTAGCTCTATAACTCTTTCATTAATGTAATTATATATATATGGAATTTTTGGTAAAGGTTTCTGTAACAATTATTTCACTACTTATTATTAAGACATAACGTACAGTTTTCGCCAGACATTTTGATCGCTATGTATCTATGGATTCCCAGAGATATATCAAAACGTATTATATTAAATGTATCTATAAATCGAGACAACTTAATGATATATAATTGCCAATATTAAATTCCCATAAGAATATTTTAACTTTACTTAATATTAAAATGCTGATTACTTTATGTCTTACCCCGAACATGAGTTATAATTAGAGCGGTCAAAGTGATTGACGAGGACTGTAATATTTTAGTTTCTATTAATTATTGTTGTTATTAAATATAATTGTAAAATATATAAGAGCTGTGTTGTAATAGTTATAAATAAATAAATATGTTTCACATTGCATAATACAATAAATATTTAAAAAAGTCTTCAATGTGTGTGAGACAAAACAATGACTATGTGACTTACAACTTAGCCTGATACGACAAAATAGAAAACTTGAGATCGCGCGGGAATATGGGTTGCAATGGATCGATGAAATAACGTAGGCAGTGAATCACCCTCAAGACCCATCTAGTTATATAGCACTCTAGCTTTTGCTCACGATTTCGCTTGTGTCAATGTAGATTTGATATATCCTTCGGGCATATTACATTTTTTCTAAATGAAATATACTCGTATGTCTTTTTCTGTAGAGCTGAAGATGTGCATTCAAATTTAATTACGATCGGTTGTGTATTTAAGGTACATAGGTGTTCTGTAGGTGGTAGAGTCACGCTGAAGATATTAATAGTTTCAGCATGATTGGGTCGGCTCGCCCGGGATAGTACCACCCGCGACCCACATAAACACCGACGTGAAGTAACAATGCTTGCATTGTTGCATTTCGTTTGGTTAGTGAGAGCGCCGGAGGCCCACCTTCTCTCCTCTCCGTACCTCTACACCCCACCCCCTAAACACAGGCTGGCAACGCACTTGCAACTCCGCTGGTGTTGCTAGTATCTATGGGCGGCGGTGATCACTTAACACCAGGTGACACGCCTGTTCGTTTGCCTTCTATGCCGTAAAAAAAAATGTGTGACAAATAAACAGTTTAAGTCACAATCACATTTAAATATATATTTTTTCTAATATAACATCTGAAACCGACGACGATTATTTAAATATCTAAAATCTATTATAGGTAATCATGCTGTCATCACTGTCATACTAAACTGATTACTGAGCTTCTAATTAAATACGATAAACTAAAACCCGCTTTACTTCATTATAAAAACAACATTTATTAAAACTTCAAACAACGAATAAAACGTTCCATATTACCAATATCTAAGTATTATTCTATCTTAGTATTATCTAAATATTCTCCAGAATATACAGTTCACTACAACAATAAATGTATTTGGCAACATTAAAAAGGTTTGAGGAAAAGATAACCAAAAGTATTAAAATATAAATTCGACTTGTCAGTTTTTGCCTCGCAGGCCGTCCCTTGTCAAAGCAGTGCTTCCCTGTCGGCATCGTACACATTTTTTCTGGCTCACTGGATTACCTATATACAAAAATATAAATATGTTTTGATTTTACACGTGTTTTATGGGTTTCAAGATTAATATATTGGTAATACATTATGTAATATGTCAACGAATATGCTACTAACTATCAGTTATAACTCTGCTAGTTTATCGATTTGTGCTCATTGTAAAAAAATATTATTTATAGTTAGTAGTATGTTAAGACTTCTCTGTTAGAAATATATGTATATGTAGAGCCACGCTGAAGTTATAACTGATTTCAACACGAATGGGTCGGCTCACCCGGGGTAGTACCACCCTCTCACAAAAAATCGTCGTGAAGTAACAATGGTTGCGTTTCGTTCGGTCAGCGAGAGCGCCGGAGGGCCACCTTCCATTCTCTCGCTTCTTTCTCCCTTCGTCTCCCCCTTAACCCTGCCCTCCAAACACATGCTGTCAACACATTTGCGAATCCCCTAGTGTTGTTAGTACCTCTAGACGGCGGTGATCACTTAATATCAGATGACCCACCTGTTCGTTTGCTTCCTATGACATAAAAAAATGTACATTATATATATATATATATATATATATATATATATATATATATATATAT